>JAJDFG010000071.1:2012500-2102500 GCA_021039105.1 Scomber colias
TTTCTGGCCTGGCCACAGATTTCACAAGGTGACCCGGGAGGTGGAGCAGGCCCACTGGATCGCCTCTCTGCCAGAATCCTTTGATTATCCTCCGCCTTCTTCCGCCTCCTCCACACCGTCATCCTGCTGGGGGGCCTGGGACCTGCTGCTGCTGCTGCTGGTGGTGGTGCTGCAGTGCTGTCGTCCTCCTGCTCCTCCTCCTGCTCCTCCTCCTGCTCCTCCTCCTCCTCCACAGGAGCTTGCCACTCTGCCTGCGCCTCTGCCTGCGCCTCTGCCTCCATCCAGTTCCATTTCCTCTTCTTCAGAGGCAGAAGCGGTGATGTGGTCGCTGCTGGAGAGGGTGGAGGTGAAGGGGAGGTCAATGACCCAGACAAGGAGTACATAAACTCCTTGTCTCGAAAAATCGAGTGGTCCGACAGGGTCTGAGTACACTACTCAAATAGACAGAAAAAGACAACACGTCAGTCATGAGGTCAACAGAAATGCGGCGAGTGAATTTGACAGTGTGAATCATCACGCACCTTCAAAATCTTTGTCCTCCTCCTTCACCACCACCTCCACCACCTCCTCCTCCTCCTCCTTCACCACCACCTCCTCTTCCTCCTTATCCTCCTCCTTCACCACCACCTCCTGCTCCTCCTCCTTCTCTGCATTCACTGATTGAGTGAAGAGTGTCAGAGTGTCCATTTCTATGTAAAGACATTGAAATATGTGACAATTACAAATACAGACAACAAATACAAACTCACTCACTCTTTTACTACTACTACTATTACTCATACTCACTGTTGCTTGTTCTGTACTTCTTCTACGTCCTTCAGTCCTTCTGTCCTTCCAGCTGTGCTAGGCTGAGCGCCAGGTAAGGGGTGCTGCTCACAGGAGTGGGTTGGACAAATCATGTGGGAGGACCAATTTGGCCAATCTCCTGAGAGCTCAGCTCACACCTCACCCTCCCACCCACCGACCCACCGACCCACCACCCCCCCCCCCCAAAACCACCCACCCACCGGGAAAGTGGGTCTTCCTTGATTCTCATACTTTGATGTATGGGTGATCCAGGGCAGGCACGTGCACACATAGGGCCCTAGGGGTGCTTGAGCCCCTGCCCTTTTTGCCTCGTATTAAAACGTGCCCTGTGTGTGTGTGTTGTTTTGTTTTTTAAATAACATTAATAAATTCCTGTTATGGATGTAAAAAAAAAAAACTCCATGGTATTCTACCGTACCCCATTTCTTGTAATATGGGGTTGTGTGTGTTGAGCCGCTGCTTCTCTGTCCATTGCGGCTCTGTGACCGAGCGGAGCCGCGAGAGAGAGAGAGAGAGAGAGAGAGAGAGAGAGAGAGAGAGAGAGAGAGAGAGCATGGATACCTGAGGAGACGTGACAGTGGAGCAACGTGAACCTGTGAGTTATGGTCTAACTAGTCGCCGTCCACTTATTCAACGTGCTTAAATATGGGTCATATTTCAGAAAAACGCTCTATTTTAGTCAATGTGTCAGCTAGCTTCTATTTTTGCCGGACTTGGGAGCACGGCGCATCAATGTAGCACAAAGCAGATCGTGCGGGACAGGAAATCGTGTACAAAATACAAAATAAAACACTGGGTTAATTTTCAAAATAAAATGCACCGTGTTTACGGCGGATCATATTTCCCTCACTACAGGTCTGAAGTACAGGTCTGAGGTTTAGATATAAAGTTTATTGTGACTTTGCTACTACTTTGTGGGCTAACAAAATAATAATAATAATAATAATAATAATAATAATAATAATAATAATAATAATAATATAGTAATTTCAGTATTCTGGGGATATAAACTGTAGGTTATCTGTGTTTGAAATATTACCATCTGTATTTAAACTTTAAATAGTCTAATAATAAACCAGTGTTTTATTGCTTTGCATGTCTTCCAAGCCTATGATAATATGAATGAACTCATGTTGATAATAATTTGTTGACACAAAAGAAATGGCAATTGCGTATCACTTTCACCTACACAGGACACACAGCTAAGTAGTTAGCTTTCTATTAGCACTTTATTTTTTAATTTTACATTAATTTCCATATTGTGTAAAGGACCAGAAAAAAAAAAATTGGTGTGCACTTTGCTCTGGCCTTTTCTACCTTTGAGCCTCTGCCCCTCAATAATCATGTGCACGTCCCTGGTGAGGGGTAATACTGATAATACTGTGATCTACAGACCTCCCACCTGTTTCTGTCTCTTTTTCTTTCTAGAAGATAAAAGAACGTGTGAAAATTTCCTTTAAGCAGACGCTCCTGATCGATCAGACCTCAGCAGACAGACTTCACTGCAGCACAGGTACGAGCTCCACTTTTAACTTTTATTCATATATTGAGTTATAAATTCAACAAGTAAAAACATTTTAGTCTTAATCTACACCTTAATGCAACAGGTTTTTGGCAGACTAAATTTACCATCATAAGTCAGAACAATGCGTTTAATCAAAGTAGTAATCATATGTTTAAAATAATGTAAATAGTAATCTTAAGTTTGAGTAATGTCACTTTGTGTCAGTAGTTGTTATAATTAAATGGGTTCACTTGTCCTAATAAATGTATTATAACCATTTTACTAACAAACTGCTGTACAAACAAGTTATTCTCCAACAGACACTCAAATATATTTAGTTCTCTATTAGATTTTATAAAAACTGACAAAACACAGCACAAGATTTCTTCTCTCCGTCAGTATCTGCCCTGTTCTTAAGATTCTCTGGAAGGAACAGATGTTGCCACAATACACATAATGGTATGATCCTATATCCTCACATGTGCATGTAATTGGCCGCATAGCTGCCATACTGGCTACTCAAAACAAAGTTCTGCCGTGAGCAGAGCTGGGGCTAAGCACTGATAAGAAGCGAAAGGAAATAACTGGGAGCCGGTTCTTCTGATTCACTACAAAGCATCGGTTCTCAGAGCCGCACCTTTTGCACAGTGACACATCACTATTGCAGATCTGATGAAGGAATTTTATGATTGATACCACACTCATGTTGGTAATAATAATAAACCAACAGGCAATAAGGTGCTCAGCTGGAAGTATAGGGAAGCAGTTAGCCTAAAGTTAATTAACCCACATTCAGCAGCTCTGAGGCTCACTCATGTTAAATCTTTACAAAGACTAAACTGTAAAAGTACTTGGCAGTGAATTCCTGCACTAAGAAAGAAAATATGCTGATATTTTCCAAAATATTGAACTATTTCTGTAAAGATTTGAAAACGTGAAATTACTCTACTGCTCTATTAAACTATTAGTAAGCAAAACTGTCAGAAATGAACCAAAAGCCTTTGATCTCCATGTTAATAAATAGATGCAGGTACTTTACTGTCATAGAACAACAAGGTTTAATCTACACTAGAAGAGAAAATCAGAACATAAATTACATCAGACTGAAAGTTTAATCTCATTGTTCATTATATGATTATTATAATTATGGAAACACTTTAAGAACATAAGGAGTATATAAAGCTTTGAATGGTTCATAAGACAATAACTATATGGTAAACCATAAAAGGACATTTTTAAGCATCAAAGTACACAGCGACGTCTTCACATTAGGTGTGGTGTCTGTAATATATATGTTTTAAGAGCAGTGTACGGTCCATGACTGTGAATGTGCTGATACTGTGGTTTCTATGGTCCTTGTACTGTTTCTTTTATGAGAGGAGGTCAAACAGTCCATATCTGGGGTGTGAGGGGTAATACTGATAATACTGATCATGCTGCAGACCTCTCATCTGTTTCTATTTCTGTCTCTTTCTCTTTCTAGAAGATAAAAGAACGTGTGAAAATTTCCTTTAAGCAGACGCTCCTGATACATCAGACCTCAGCAGACAGACTTCACTGCAGCACAGGTACGAGCTCCACTTTTAACTTTTATTCATATATCAAGCTGTAAATTCAACTAGTAAAAACATTTTAGTCTTAATCTAAAACCCAAAACACATAATGAGTAATGAACAGATACTTTAATGCAGCAAGTTTTTGGATGAGTAATTTACCATCATAAGTCAGAACAATGTGTGATAAATGATACTTAGTAGGATAAACAAAGGTTTAAAATTATGTAAATATAATCTGATGTCTGAGTAATTTTGTGTCAGTAGTTATTATAATTACATAGTTTAACTTGTTTTAATAAGTGTAATAAATATTTTACTAACAAAAACCAAATTATTTTCTAACAGACACCCAAATATTCAGCTCTCTGTTAGGGTTTATAAAAACTGAAAAACACAGTAGTGGATGTTAGTGTGATGTTTTTCTTGTCATAATTACTTCAACTGTACTATTTTTTTCTCCAGTTAAACACAATCACACCTGAATCATCCCAGTACAACCACAGTACAACCACAGTACAACCACAGCCCGATCCACTACTCACTCACAAGGTAAGGACACCTCATCACTGGTTTACCCACCAATAACTTTACTGTCAGTTCTGAAGTCGAAACATAAACCTTCATGTTACTTTCTCTGACCTTTAAGTCACCACACTGCATTTATATCACCCTCTGTCTTCATTAGCAGTGGTGGAAGAAGTATTCAGATCCTTAAGTGAAAGCACAAAAACAACAATCTAAAAATACTCTATTTTAAATAAAAGTTCTCTATAACAAACAAATCTACTTCAGTAAATATACAGAGGTGTTATCAACAAAATGCATCAAAAGTTAACACTATGTGTGTTTCAGCTACTTAATTGACAATATTATAAAACACTCTTATGTGCTGTTTTGTAGTCACTTCATTTTAATTTGAAGCACGTATAGTAAATTCTAATGATCATATATACATTTGCAGACATTACAACTTCACTGAAGTTCACTTTAGTTCAGAATCATTTCACATTACTTCAGTTCATCTCAGGTTAGTTCAGTTTATCTTTGCTCAGTCCTCCATCTCTGCCTCAACTATAATGTCTCCATGTGTTCATGTTTAATTAATACTGCTCTATTCTGTTTCAGGCCAACTATGGCTCTCGAGGTTGTAAAAGGGGTCATAGATGTCATAAAAGGACTCTTTTCTTTGTACAACCAGAAGAAGAATAATGAGGAAAGGTGTGACCATATTGGCAAAATAGCCAGAAAAATGAAGTCTATCACACAGATGGAGTGGAAGGAAACATCTCCGAATGTGAAGTCCATTTTGAGGAACATTGACTTTGTAGTGCAGTCAGCTGATGAACTAATAAAAAAATTCAAAAATGCCAGTTGTGTGGAGCGCACGTCCTCTAAATACCAAAATGACTTTGACGCAATGAAACAAAGTCTCTTTGATGTCTCCATTGAGCTCAATAAGGCTGTGTGTGAAGAGCTGAATCAGAAGAACGTCACAATGGATCTGATGGAAAGCCGACGTGACAAAGTAGAGAGCCGACGTGACAAAGAAGAGTCTAGGTGTGCTATTCTGATTCACAACTGCAATGTTCAAATTAACAACTACTACAATAAGTGAAATAATTTGAAGAAAATGTACACCAGTTGGTGATGATATTGTGTTTTCTCACATTTTTTACGTTTGTACACACTGATTAATCTCTTTCATCCTTCTTGCCCTTTGAACATTTGTAATTTTTGTTTTTCTTGTTATTTATGTGACATTAAGATTAATTCAAAAGTATATCTGTTAAAAACAACATATGATCAGTGATGGAAGAAGGTCTTTAGTTTCATAGCGAGATGATTTTATCTTTCATGTGGGGCTTTGAATATTTAATGATTGCTCCTTAAATTAAATGATTGATTCTTATTCAGAATTAGTGATTGTAACCAGAACAATGTGGGTTAAGAAAACATTTTGTTTCACACGTCTTGTTAATACTCTTTCATAATTTTGTGAAGAATAAAATTGTCAGAAATTTTGCTTCTATGTTGTTCCTTTATATCTAATTATATTCTCCTATTTACCAATAGAGAAAAGGTATATTAAAGGAACGTCTGTCTTAAACCAACAGTCAGGAACCCAAATGAACATGAAGTGTGTTTTTCTTGCTGTAATCATTCCTCCTGTTCATACTGACCAAATGAGTCAAATCTTCATCTTCTATGTTTCAGCGTTACAGTGTTTTTAGTAGCAAAGTCTTTTTGTTCCTATACTTCCACCACAGAGAAACAGGAAACACTAAGAGGGAATCTGATGCTAAAAAGACTGTAAATGTGTCAGATATCACTTGATATGACTAACTCACACTGTTACCATAGTAACTATAATAACTATAGTAACTCACACTGTTACCATAGTAACTATAATAACTATAGTAACTCACCCCGCTGAAGCTCAATAGAAGCTGATCAGAGGAATCTGAATCTGAGGGAAAGAAAGAAGGAAAGGAGGGAGGGATGAAGGAAGGAAGGAAGGAAAGAAGGAAGGAAGAGAGGGAGGAAGGATATGAGAGAGGAAGGAAGGGAGGAAAGGAAAAATGGAAGAAGGAAGGAAAGAAGGAAGGAAGAAGGGAGGAAGGAAAGGAGGGAGGAAGGAAGAAGGAGGGAAGGAAGGAAGGAAAGGAGGGAGGGACGAAGGAAGGAAGGAAGGAAGAAGGGAAGGAAGGAAGGAAGGAAAGGAAACACTAAGAGGGAATCTGATGCTAAAAAGACTGTAAATGTGTCAGATATCACTTGATATGACTAACTCACAGTTACCATAGTAACTATAATAACTATAGTACCTCACACTGTTACCATAGTAACTATAATAACTATAGTAACTCACCCCGCTGAAGCTCAATAGAAGCTGATCAGAGACTTTTAAAACCTATTAACTGTTCATATGGACACCTGACTGTTTAAAAAGAGACTGTCCTTTAACCTGTAATAACTAGTTTGACCACTTGATGGGAGCAGAAACGAGCAGTGAACGCAGCAGAGAACACTTTAAAAAAAAAATGTGAATCACTTTGGAACTTTTATTTTGAAATCTTATAAACCAAGTAAAAAGGAAAGATGGCTTTTTTACTCGAGGCTCATTACTGTAAGTGCAATAAAAGTTTCATGAGTAAAAAGCCTCCAGCTGCCGGTATATTTAACCCTTTACATACTGTTCATATTCTGACTCATAATTAGCCTCTACACCAATTCACATTCATAAACTCGCCATCAGTCATTAATAAATGTTTGATTACAATCACAATACTGCAATTTTGTAGAATATGATGAATACAACATGTTTGAATGCTGATTTTTTTTACATTTTAAATAAACACAGGTCAAATTTGCATGTATAAAAATGCGTATCAACCACACCAAAATAAAATAAATGATGCATTTTAATTCTATTTTTGTAAACTGTGGGTCAGATTAAGAAAATAAACATGTATATGGTGTTTTTACAGCTCTTAAATGTAAGAACAGCATGTAAGGGTTAACTTAGTTTGTAATGTGTATTAAAACTAGTCAAATTCAATCAATGTTTTGTATTATTAGAAAAAAGATTATGTTTTTTTGGGGGGAAATATGACAAATGCTCCTTTTTGTCTCGGTTGGCTGTGGCTGTGTGTCGGTGTCTGTGTTTGATTGACAGGAACTGAAAGCTACATCGGGCCAGGCGGAGGGATTTGTGATTAAGTTTGTCTCAAATTAGTAAAATATGTGTTTTTCATAATATTTTGTGGTACAGGAACTATTTTTTCATGACTCACAGAGGAGAATATGTTTGCCATCTGTTGTACTATGACTGTAAATATAATATTAACTATTAACACAACATAAAATAAAGTGTCAGAAAATACAGAACAAGCATCAAAGAGCAGGGTCTAGTTTCTCAAACAGAAAACAAACTTTACAGATAATCAAGTTTTTACAATCGTTATAATGAGTATTAATGCTTCTGTATCAATACAAATAACACTCAACAGATGCAAATCAATTAACAACTCAAACAGTCCCTTTTTACAGTCAGCTCATCAAGCTTTCAATAAATTAACTAATAATAAAACTCCATTAATTAAAATTACAAAACTAAGAGTTTAGAAGGGGAAGTGAATTTCAAAATAAATATCTTCATATTTTCCTCCCCCCAAATAATTCAAATACAAATGCTTTCTATGAAATCAAAGTATGGACTGAGCTAAATGTGCTTCAGGGTTTTTAATTGAAGTTTCAAAAAAATAAAGTGGAACTATAACTTCAGTAACGCTGGTCTTGAAATCATCGTGCAGAGTGGACAGTAGCTTCATTCTCCCTGAATTAAAGTCTTTTTCAGGGAGTTTTTCTTATTGGGATCGAGGATGTAAGGACAAAGGATGTATGTATGTATTGCTGTACAGATTGTAAAGTCCTTTTTCTACAATAACCAAACACTGGCTCTGGCTCTAGAGGGGTCTTTCTAAGTATTTTTAAGGCCACTATTCGTTCTCCTACATGCTTGGAGGGGGAGGAGTGAGCAGTTGGTTGCCTCCCAGTGGTCACTCGCAGTATTGCACCCTCCCCCCATAGACTACCATTGTAAAAGAGGCGCCTGTAAAACCGTTGACATCACACCTCAAACTGCAGACAAAGATAATTATGACTCTTCCTGTTATGAATATTTGATCCATAGAGGTTTTATATTTGTAAAACCTCATTTTAAGTTTTTTTAAGGCCACTATTTGGTCTTCTACACGCTTGGAGGGGGAGGGGTGTTGAGTTGGTCAGTGGTCACTTGCGGTATTTCACCCCCACCCATAGACCACCATTGTAAAAGAGACGCCTGTCTATAGACTGTGTTTATATGTTACCCTGCGTCTCAGGTGACAAACAAACAGCTGAGACACATCACTGTTCAACACCTGTCTCTATTAGAGCCGATCACTTGTCAGTCAGACAAACATCACATTTGTTTTTAGTCCTTAAAGTGATGGTTCGGCGTAATTTCGACCTAGCGTCATATGCACCATGACATCTAGCTAATATAAAATAGTGGAGTTAGCTTAGCACAGGCGCTAACTATGCCTGGATTGTTATCAAACTTCTACAGTAGTACAAATAGGGTCTTGCCATCAGGTAAGTGTTATTTTAATAAACTCCTGGTGTACTTACAAACTTTCCAATGCATCAATTTATGAGTAAAGACCCTATTTGTACTACTGTACAAGTTTGATAACAATCCAGGCATTATTAGTGGGGTCTTTTACCAGATACACTGGTGGTCCCATTAGCGCCTGTACTAAGACATTCAGCTGATGGCTCTAACTCCACTATTTTCCGACCAAATGAATGGCTGAGGTGGTGTTTAGATAGACTTCATGGTGCATATGACGCTAGGTTGAAATTACGCCCAACTATCGCTTTAAGAGCTAAAAAATGTTTCAAGAACTAATAAACATTATGTGGACTATTCTAGCAATCTGATTAATCCAACCACCTACCTCTGTTCTCATTAAAAAAAAGAAAGAAATTTTTGTTTATTTTATAGTGTATATATATTGTTATTATTATTTAAAATCTACCTCCGGTGTTTTTTCTCTGTTTATTTGATTGTTTTTGTTTTTTGACCATGTAAAGTCCTTTGTGTTACACTACGATGCATGAAAAGTGCTATAAAAATAAAGTTTGATTGATCTGTGCTCATTTCCATTGACTAAAAATAACTCCCATGTCCTGTTACGTCCTTTCTGGAGACGCATCAGGACACATTTACGCTAAAAATAATGTCAGGTGTAAACAGGGTCTCTGGATCTTTTAACACTGCTTAATAATCAGAGCACTGTTTCTAATAAATGTTTCAACAGAGACGATGATCACTGCAGCTGAAATTTGTCATATTTTACATGATAATCCTGACAAACGCAAACCACAGACACTTTCCCTGCTTCTAACAGTTGATTGCCACTAATCAATTTTATATATATGGCCCAAAAACACAAACTTGCCTGAAGTAGTTTTACAATCTGCACAGCACACATCATATCCTCTATCTTTAGACTGCTGTTAAATCTTCAGTCTTCAGTCACTCTCACTGCCGCTCTCTGAGTTCACGTACCAGTTATCTTCTCCTGTGTTCCCCAAAAACAGCCGACCTGAAGAACAAACAGGTGTCAGCTCAGTGAACCACAGTACAGCTGGTTATCCAAGATATTATATCACTCTATTTTCAGGTTTTCAGTGACTGTTTCTCACCATTTGGTGTGGTGTCCTCATCCTCTTCGAAGTGGTCCATGTCGTAACTCAAAAAAATATTCTGTGAAAAGAAGAAAAATGTTTATTTTGCTGCAGCTCAAACTCAAAAATGTAAAGGTCAGTGATAAATAAGGTTTGGCAAGATGAGCAATTAAAAAATATTTTAAAAATAGTTTTAAAAGCAGCATCAGGTTTGTTAAAATGTACATTTGTTGATTTTACATCATTTGAAATTATATTTGCACCATTTTTTACCAAAAGTAAGACTGAATGCTCCTGAAAATGTCAAATGGTGCAACCACAAAAGAATGATAAATATTAAATATTGTATCACCTACAATGTATTTAAGTGGACTTATACTAATAATGACTAAATGTTTCCTGATCTCTATTAGCTTTATTTAATATAAAAGTTATAATGTAAGATCATGCAACACTAGTTGATATGGTGTTAGGTAGATAGGAAGGAAGGAAGGAAGGAAGGAAGGATGTAAGATCATACCAAACTAGTTGATATGGTGTTTTATTGACTATTTACTGTTTTTAAGCAAGTTGAATTATTTGGTACAAAGTTTTTATAGTTACACCACTTAGACATTTTTACTATAATCCTCTAATATATTCTCTCTAAATGGATTAAAAGCAGAAATTTGATGCTGGGTCCACAAAAAAAGAATGTGTGCAATTATTCATACGTTTTTTTTTCACATTTTAACCCTTTAAATTTAAATTAAACCACATGGAGACAGTAAAACATCACTGACATGTAAAGTAACTGGGGTACCTTGTTATTGAGGAGTTTCTCCCAGTATCCCTGCTGCTGTTTGACCAGTTTGAGGACCGGCTCATTGGACTTCATTTCCCAGCAGCATCGGTCAGCGATGATGTTTCCCTGAAGCTTGAGGTCGGCTCTGTAGGAGCGACCGTTCACGTTTCCACTGAACACAACCAACAAAGAGAAAGTGTTTTGTTCTTTAACTTACGGTCATTCAAAAGCAGTTTTCCTCCATGTATCCACAGGCTGTAAATAAAGGGTCCACAGAAAAGTGTGTTGTTAACCACCCTGCCAAATTTGAATGAAAAATCGCCAAATATATGAAATTAGGCTTCAAAGTTGTGTAAAAATCAGCCTCTTTCTCTGCTCCCAAACGCTGTGGGCGTGGCCACCGAGTCCGCTGAAACCCCGCCCCCTACCAAGTGTCGCCTGTCAATCAAAGTCTACCAGAAACATGGACGCTACCTCTGAGAGCCTTTAGCTGCTAGCTCGGCGGTTAACTTGGCTGCTAGCTCGGTGGCTAACTGGCTAACAGTAGACTGTAGTAGTAGTAGTGTGTGCTGAATGTATTTTATACCTCTACAGCAGCAGGGGCGGGTTTATGCTAATCACTAAATCCTGAACACAGAAATCTTGAAACACAGTTTGTGAAGCCTAGCTCCACAATTCAAAATCTAAATGGTTGAAATGCTTTTTACACATTTTTTAGAAATACATTTATGACCTATTTAATGTGTTTAGAAGAAAATGTCTGAATTCTCTTTACACTGTCTTTAACAATTATTATGAATTACTATCCATTTTATTGATTTTACTGAGCAATGCTAACTAGCCTATCGCTAAGTTACCAACAGTTGTGTCCTAAGCCTATGTTACATAGACTACAACGTTATTAACTATACAATAGCAACCAAGATTAACTAGTCTGTATGGTAACTATATTTTAAAGTATATAACTTTACACAACTCATCACTATGACGTCTAAAATGTCACTGCAGCAACACATCAGTCAGTTTTAAAAGTGATGAAGGTGAAATGTTGACGTGTGGCAGATGGCATCATGTCAACCACCTGTTAATAGTATAACTGAGTTTATAAAATAATAATCATATACTTATATAATAGGGCTGTTAGCGTTAATGTGTTAATCGCGATTAGATTAATGCAATCCAAAACGCGTTTATGTTTTTTTAATCGCATTTTAATTTTGCAAGCCTTTTTGTCCCTTCTACTCACCCGTAGACGGCTCCTCTAGCTGTAGCGCTATGCTTTGAAGTGGCCTCCTGCAGTAAACCTACCGTGCTGATGGAAAGTAAGAGAGCTACTGGACTTTTGAACGGCTTGTTTAACTTTAAAACACTTCCAGACGCTTCAGTTGACAAGTCAAAAGTAAAATGCAACCTGTGTCAAACGGAGTTTAACTACCACCGGAGTACGTGGAGTTTGAGTTAGCACCTCCACGCTAAACACCCAGGTGCAGCCAAGCCAGCCTCAGCTCCACCAAAGGACCATTTTGGAGTGTGGGAGTCGCAGCAGAGCCGTGATTGATTCCCAGTTAAGACACTGTGGTAAGAAACGCTTTACATTATGGGCTTAAAACTGCCTTCAAATGGAAAATAACAGGATTTTAAACATGCTATTCAAAATGCGATTAATGGTGATTAACTATGGAAATTCTGCGATTAATCTCGATTAAAAAAATGAATGGTTCGACAGCCCTAAATACTACTAATAATAATAATAATAATAATAATAATAATAATAATAATAATGATGATGTGACGCTAAAAAACAATTTGAAAACATTTTATTACAAAACTAAAGTGACTGAAAAACCAAAACTGTGATTACAGAAACATCTGTAGGTATTTTAAATCCATGATGTCACTGTTACAGAAACTCAAACCTAACCAGGAACAACCAGCTCTGTCACAGTTCATTCAAAGGAAACTCTCGGCTGTGTTTTGTTGGACTTGTGTCACATGATGTCACAGATTGATTACATCCTAACCTATGAAGCAGCTCAGACGCAGCATTATTCACAACAGCTCTTCTTTCTCTCCTTCTTTCCTTCCTTCCTTCCTTCTTTCCCTCCTTCATTCCTTCTTTCCGTCCTTCTTTCTTTCCCTCCTTCCTACCTACCTACCTTCCTTCTTTCCCTCCTTCCTACATACCTTCCTTCCTTCCCTCTTTCCTTCCTTCCTTCCTTCCATCCCTCCTTCCTTCCTTCCTACCTACCTACCTACCTTCCTTCTTTCCCTCCTTCCTTCCTACCTACCTACCTTCCTTCCTTCCTTCCGTCCTTCCTTCTTTCCCTCCTTCCTTCCTTCTTTCCCTCCTTCCTTCTTTCCTTCCTTCCTTCCCTCCCTCCTTCCTTCCTTCTTTCCCTCCTTCCTACCAACCACTAAAAATAGAAGAGCATCAATAAAAAAGAATAAAGTAACATATAAATAAGAAAAAGTACAAAAGCAATTTAAAGAAGAGAACTTCAGGAAGCTGCTCCTAAATACATTATTCACACTGTAAACCAGAACTATGTTGGACCTGCCAGCCGGTCTGTGTCTAACGCACACACAGGCTTGCCATGCTAAACATGTATCCGCTCCCACCGGTGTACATAGCTCTGGAGAGAGAGCTCCACTGAATGTTGGATGTGTTGTGCAGTAAGTGAGCGATCATTGGCGGTCTGCTCCTGACAGACCTGTAAACGACTCGGTCAGGGTAGAAGTCGCAGCGTTGACTCTGCGGGTTCGACAGCTTCACCGTGACGACCACCGAGTCGGACGTCTGGTACCAGCGGACCTGAGGGTGGAAACTGACACAGAGGAAAAAGGAAAATGAAGTTTAGAGTTTGAGACACTTCAGTCTAGATAATCTAGAGTAGACTCAGTAACTACAGCTTTTTTATTAAAACATAAAATGAGTCTTTGAAATTACAATATTTTAAAAGGAGCTGTTGTTTTTTTAATATTAATATAATCAGGGTTGGGAAGATTACTTGGAAATGTAATAGATTACATATTACTAGTTACTCTGTAAATGTAAATGAGTAACGTAACTATTTCAATGACTTCATCAAAGTAATGTAACTTATTACATTTGATGACTTTTCTAATTTTCTAACCAATGTTTTTAGCTGTTAGGGTTAAGGCCCATTTATGCTCAACGTTAAATATGGATCTGGATACAGACGGAGTCTTCTGTCCGTGCTCTGCGTTCACTTCATCCGTATTTCTGCACGTTTCCATAAAGCTTACAGATACGGACCAAACGGAGCAGTACCACCGGAAACCATTGGGGGGGCAGTGTTGCTGTCACTACTCAATACGTAGCTCTAGTGAGACACGAAGAAGAAATAACAATGGAGGAACTTTTTGAGGAAAGGTTGTGCGAGTTGGTTAGAAACTTTAAACATATCGTTTTTGTCTTTTATGCAAGAGGAACATTATCAATATCTCCTCCACAGTCGCCATGTTTGTTTTTGAGTTTGTTGTTGTCATAAACGTTTGACTCTGTGCTGCCCCCTGGTGGATGTATTGGTTAACATCCATGCCAACGTAAAGGACGCATGGAAGTATGTGAGCAGGACGTATGTACGTTGAGCATAAATGGGCCTTAAATGTTCCCATTAAGCATCAAAATCTAAATCCAGCTGTTTTTCATGGATACTGACATGATTTATAAGGGAGATCATTTCTTATAAAGCAACATTTATCTCTCATTTGAAAATATATTCATTAGTTCATGTAGATTTTGAAATACAAAATAAGTCTTGCATGGAGCTTAATTGGTACTGTGACTCCATTTAAGCCCACATGTGCTCCAAATAAGCCCACATCATAATTTATTTACTAAAGAGAAGAATTAAAAACAGCAACAACAAATCTTAAAAGGTGTGACTTCAGATGTAACCTCCTTTGTAATCATCAATGTACAGTCAACAGTAATTAAATCATGTAACACCGTGACATGTAACTAGCCAACACTGAATATAAGTGATCTTGTACCTTTTTGTAGAGCCGTCACACTCTGCACCATGATTACTGATGATCTGCTGACTGTCACTTTTATCATCGCGTGCCGGGACACCTAAAAACACACACACACACACACACACACACACACACACACACACACACACACACAAAGGCAACACATGACAAAATATAAAGACATTCAAACATGATTCAAAGTGTTAAATAGTAAATTAACTCAAGCTAAATTAGAATAAGACAGATGCAAACAGGAGAATAAAAAGTTACAGCACTGTGTGAGACATTAACCCTAAAATTTGGATTTAATAAAAAGCAGCAAACAGAAAAGATTTTTAAACAACTGAGAGTCTTTTCCAGATATGTGGATCATAAAACCTGATTTAGACTGTACGTATGCAGGATTAGAAAGAATAAAGATATAGTTACCGTCTTGGCAGCAGTTGAGGTTCATTGTGGAGTGAAGTTCACGTCCGTCTGCATCGCTGTGTGTCACCATTAAAAAGTTTCAGTTAATTTTCTCCAATCAGACAAACAATCATTAACCCTTTATAGGACACTCATTGAAAGGAAGGGAGGAAGGAAGGGAGGAAGGAAGGAAGGACGGAGGAAAGAAGGAAGGAAGGGAGGAGAGAAGGAGGGAGGGAGGAAGGACAGATGGAACGAAGGAAAGGAAGGAAGGATGGAGGAAATAAGGAACGAGAGAGGGATAAAGGAAAAGAGGAAGGGAAAAAAGAAGGCAGGGAGGAAGGGAAGGAAGGAAGGAAGGAAGGAAGGAAAGAAGGAAGGAAGGAAGGATATTTTGGGATATTTACAGAAGTTACCAAATATAATTATTTGCCCAATAAAGGGTTAATCTGTGTAATATATAATATACATGAAAGGAATAAAGAAGAAGAATTCTGTTTTAGACCTGTGATATATTGGTGTGGCTCTCGGTTTGGAGGCACGCAGCCATACAGATTTAGAGCGCTACTCGTGTTGGTTTTGGTTTTTATTCAGTTTTGAACAAATGGAAAACAGACAAATGAAGGGATATGATCTGTCTGTCAATCCAAGCTACGGTAAGAAACAAGAAACATAAAAGTTTGTGGAAATAAAATGTCTTCAACAAGAGGAGAGAAGTGTTTGGATGCATGTAATCTGAGAGAACCCAGCTCATCTTTTATAAGAGAAGATACAGCTTATAATAACTGCTGAATAAACAAACACACATCAGATATTAAAGCAGGGGGGTCAAACTCATTTTCATTCAAGGGCCACAAACAGCCCAATTTGATCTCATGTGGGCCGAAGGAAGGAAGGAAGGAAGGAAGGAAGGAAGGAAGGAAGGAAGGAAGGAAGGAAGGCAGGCAGGCTGAAAGGGAGGAAGGACAAATGGAAGGAAGGAAAGAATAAAAGTGAAGAAAGTAGAAGGAAAAGAAAGGAAAGGTTGGAAAAGAAGACGGGAAGGAAAGATGAAAGGGAGGAAGGAATGAAGGAAGGAAATATGGGAGGAAGGACAGATGGAAGGAAGGAATGAAGGAAATATGGAAGGAAGGTAGGAAGGAAATATGGAAGGAAGGTAGGAAGGAAGGAAGGAAGGAAATATGGAAGGAAGGAAGGAAGGAAAAAACGACAGGAAGGAAAGTGGGTCAAATTGGACCCCTCGGTGGGCCGGTTCTGGCCCACGAGCCGCATGTTTGATACCTCTGTATTAAAGCATTAAATTTACTCTACTAGATTATAAGAGGTGGTTAAGAAAGAATATAAAGAGAGGTGAAGGCTGAATGTTTTAGCTCCTCTGTAAAGACACCGACCTCATCCTCTGCACAGCTGACCTCAGACCAGCAGTTTGGATGCTCTTCTGTTCGACGTTATCTGACTTCTGATCATGAGCTGGGACAGTTTGGACTTCAGGTGCTGGTGTTGCTGGGATCAGGAACCGGTTCAGAATAGATTCTGGACTGAGTGGCTCATACGTTTTAGGGCGGGGAGGATCTGGAGCAGCGAGCTTCTTGATCTCTGCTGCTCTGAAGGCTTCGGCTAGAACTTCTTCCTCAGCTTTGATCCGGACCTCCAGAGACGCCGAACCACCATCTGACCTGCGATCCACATGAACCAGTGCTTCAGTCATCATGTAGAGAAGGTGGCTGATTAATCCTGATGTGTAGTTTAGAGTTTCCTTACCCTGAAACGTGTCCGGCCTCGTTACTGCAGCCGGCCGCTCCATCCTGGCAGAGCGTCTTCAGCAGGTCCAGGTGCTCCCGGTTTAATGCTCCCATCCCCGTGTTTAAAATCTCAGACTGAACGTTGTATTCATTGATCAGAGTCTTCATACCTGGCACCTGCGTCACCCGCACCTTTAAAAAAAAAAATTGATTCGGATTTGATTGGGCTGCCGTAATTACTGATTATTGATTGAGACTGAAGGTGAAAAACGTACCATGGGATCAACAAATACAGTTTGTCCCAGACTGAGGACCGCTCTGGCTCGGTGCTGCAGACCTCGGATCTTCTGGCTGACGGCTCTGGTAACCTGCAGGTCAAAAACAAGTCACATGATCAGTAACCAGGATACGGATAAGGACTTTTAAGACCTTTTTAAAACCTTTTATAGGAAAAAATAAAACCATTGGTGCTTCTTGTATTAAAACTGCTCTGCAAACATTGATGGAGGAAGTATTTAGATCCTTCACTAGTTTAAAAACACTAATGTAACTTCAGTAATAGTCTACATTACCACTCAGATATTATATATTATGAGACATATAATAATGTAAAAGCAGGATTTTACTGTTGTAGTGGGTTGAAGTGGAGCTCATCTTGAAGTCATTCATTTTATAGGACTGTAACTAATGATGAGTTTCATTTAAAGTCCCAACTGCTGATTATTTTTTACTTGAATTAATAAGTTGATTGGCTGGTTATGCAAAATAATGAATATAATTAGGCTCATTCACTCTGCCCCAGCTATAATTTAATTCAATGCCTTAACTCTTACAGTTCCAGAACTTTTAAAGACATTTTTTAGACTTTGAATATTAAAAACTAAATTTAAGATATTATAAGACTTTTTAAGGATCCGCAGAGACACTGTAAACTAACCTAAGTGATAATTTTAAAATTATGATGCCTCATTAAACTGTCCAGAACTCAGTCTGCTGCAGTTTGCATCATAGTAAAAGTCTCATAACTGTTTATTCACCGATCGTTAAGAGCTCGGTCACTGAATCTTGTGTTAATCTAAGTGGTTACTCATATTTCAGAGAGGAAACATTGGGAGCAAAGTGAGGATGTGTGTAGAGGAGACCTTTGGGTGCCAGTCAATCTCTGCGTCGACCGGTTTGACCCTGCAGACGATGATCTCTATGGCCTGATCGGGCAGAGAGTGAAACTGCTCCGGCAGCTGCAGGATCTGATGAGATTTGACCTCCTCTTCTTTTCCGATGTCGATAAACCGAACGAAGACGCAGTAAAAGAGTCGATCGCGTACGTCTGGGACACACAGGACCTTCACCCTGCCACAGGAAGTTACATCAGAGACATGGTAAGACCAGGTGGGAAGTAACTTAGAGCTGCATTCTATGAAAAGGCCACCAGGGGGCGACCGTCTCTATACAAGTCAATGGAGAATTCACCAACTTCTCACTTGATTTCTAACCTCAGTAAACGTTTTCAAAATGTGTTTATGGTCTCAATCGCTAGTTTAAAGCCTTCTTCAATGCAGTATGATGTTCATTTGTGAAATGTTGGCCTCCCTGGTTTTATATGTGACGATAAAGCAGGGTATGCATTAGGGCGTGGCTACGTCCTGATTGACAGGTTGATTAACCAATGTCCTCGAGATTCAGCCCTCGCAACCATAGCAACCTCCCCGCTCCGTCCATGGCTCCGCCCATGGGCCTGCCTCATGCCCATATAAGTAGAATCCATGTTTTTATTTTTCAGAGCATGCACCTGAAATTTTCAAGATGGCGCTGCCTAGATTCGAAACTATTGGCTTCCGAGCAGCAGTCCACAAACCAATGGGTGACGTCACGGATGTTACGTCCATTTCTTTTATACAGTTTATGAGTTAGACTTCACATGTCGGAGATATTGATTGTATTGTATTGATGCTGTAAAATCAGACCTGTGGAAGACGTCGTCCTCCTGCACTGCATATAATCCTCCTTCCTGCAGTTTCGTGGCTGCGATTTTCTTGTCAGTGTAGTAAGAAGCCATCTGAGCCGCCATGCTGTTAAACCCGCCGTCCTCCTTCCTCACAATACGACCATAAAAGACTGATGCGGTCTTGATGTAGAGCGGCACGACCTGAGAGCAGCAGACACAACAACACAGCTTCTTTTACTGGTTTTTAAATTTCTAAATGTTTTCTTTGGGGACCGGCCTCCATCACACACAAGTTCTCAGATCTTCTACTGCTGAGGTTTTAAATACACACATAAGAACATAAGAAAATAAGAAGTGCAGCTTTCTTTAATTATGCTCTAAAATTATGGAATAGTCCACCTAAAGCTAAAAGAGATGTGAAAACATTTATTTAATCTGGCTTTTATTTAGAATAAATGAATAAATGTACATAAGTTATCTCATATTTACCTTTTCTATATTGCAACTAATCATTTCTATTATAATGCATAAGTGATTATTTCTATCTGAAATGTATAAGTGTGTTTTTATGCTTTGAGCTGTTTTTCAGGAAATTCTATAAATGCGTACGTGCCAGAAGCAAGGATGACTTGCAGAAATGCTTGAGCTGTTGTTGTTCAGGTACAGGAAGTCTTGCCCAAGAACTGCGCTCGACTTCGAGGGAAAGAGGAACCAGCCATTACAAAGAGGCTTCTTACGACAACAAGATATACATGTGCAAGGATGTTGATGTGCTAATATACAAAGATGTTAGTCTTAATATCGTTGTTGCTGTGTGACCCCCATCCTTTAGCGCAACAACGATTATGTAAGCAGGGAAGTCCCAAATAAAAAGAAAGGTTGGCAGCAGATATGCAGAGCATTTTATGAGATTTGCAGCTGTGCATATCTAGCTGCTCTCCTTGCAAGTATTGAAACTTTAACTACTGTGTCTTGTCTCTTTGTTTGATATTTGAGTGTTATAGGTTGCCTGAACCTGACACATTTTAACCTATTTTTTTACTAAATATCTAATTCTGTTATTTCATTTGCTGTTTTATTGTATTGTATTTTAATTGTTCCCTGTAAAGCAAATTGAGCTACATCCATAGTATGAAAGATGCTCTATAAATAAAAAAAGTTTATTAATAAAATACACATCAGAATCTGCATTTATCCTGATTATGTTCAGACTTTGTTTCAGGGCAGAAAACAGAGACGATTTATTTGAATTAAAAGTTCTTATAGAATTTAAACTCAACTTTTTTCTAAAATTAATTAACTCTTGTTTATTTGATTTATGTGACAGTGTCTGTAAATAAAGGAGCTCAGTAAAGCAGCGCTCCTCACTTCTATGACTCCAGAGGCGGGCAGATCAGACTGATCCAGGATGGGGATGAACCTGTGACGGTTGGGACACACACTGCTGTCTCTGCAGAGGAAAACACACACACACACACACACACACACACACACACACACACACACACACACACACACACACACCACACATACATACACACATACACACATACACACACAATCATTATGAGGGTTATTAAAAGGTTTCTTTTTTTATTTAAAGTACATATCTGAGTCACAGTCTCTCTCTATTTTTTAGGGATTGTAAAAAATTTTGGAATCTATCTCAACTGATCCAGTTTGTTTGTTTGTTTCCATGGATTCAGATTTGCTTTATGTTTCAGTCTTCAGTGCAGAGCAATAAATAAAACGAATAGTAATAACTAGTAATAGTAATAAGAATAGTAATAAGAATAAATTAGATTAGAAGGAAAGAAAGGAGGGCGGGAGGAAGGAAGGAAAGGAGGGAGAAAGGAAAGAAGGAAAGGAGGGAGGGAGGAAGGGAGGACAGAGGAAAGAAGGAAGGAAGGAGGGAAGGAGGGAGGGAGGGAGGGAGGGAGGGAGGGAGGAAAGAAAGAAGGATAGAAGAAAGGAAGGAAGGAAGGAAGGAAGGAAGGAAAGAAGGAATAGTCTAGACAGACAGGGTTAATTTGACCCGGGAGGACAACAGGAAGGTTAAAGATTACTGAGGAAGGATTTAATAGATGAACAGTCACTGAGATCTCTGAGCAGTTATTCTGTGAAGCAGTGAGTCAAACCTGCAGACTCCAAAGCTCTTCAGGTAGCTGCAGAGAGGCCTGTTGGTCTTCTGGTCCTCTCGGGCCACGTAGACGCCCTGAGCGAAAGACAGCAGCTCAGGGGGCAGCAGGGCGTTGGTTCGACCCAAGTACCGCAAAACCCCGACCACGTGGCGGGCGTTCCTCTCTGAGATCAGGAGCACAGACCTGGTGACGTGAGGGCAACTCTGTGTTTGATCCTGGGAGGAAACCTTAAGAGGAGGAAGCACAGAAAAACAACACTGTGGTTTATGTTTATTCATCAATGAGTTATACAGAAAGAAAGAAGTTTATCCTGTTTGCTTGTTCTTACCAGGCCAGGAGTAACTTAGAACTGCATTCTATCAAAAGGCCACCAGGGGGCGACCGTCTCTATACAAGTCAATGGAGAATTCACCAACTTCTCACTTGATTTCTAACCTCAGTAAACGTTTTCAAAATGTGTTTATGGTCTCAATCGCTAGTTTAAAGCCTTCTTCAATGCAGTATGATGTTCATTTGGGACATTTTGGCCTCCCTGATTTTATATGTGACGATAAAGCAGGGTATGCATTAGGGCGTGGCTACGTCCTGATTGACAGGTTGATTGACCAATGTCCTCGAGATCCAGCCCTCGCATCCATAGTAACCACCCCGCTCCGCCCATGGCCCCGCCTCATGCCCATATAAGTAGAATCCGAGTTCTTTTTTTCCCCAGCATGCACCTGAAATTTTCAAGATGGCGCTGCCTAGATTTGAAACTATTGGCTTCTGAGCAGCAGTCCACAAATCAATGGGTGACGTCACGGACGTTACGTCCATTTCTTTTATACACTCTATGGTTCTTACTCGTTCTGAGAGGTTTCTGAAGTTGTCGGCCATGCAGAAGAGTCGGCTGCCGAACAGTTTGGGTGACGTGGGGAAACCGTAGTGGACGACACACGTAGCATCTCTGATTCCCAAACACCTCAGGCACTCGTTGGTCGTCACTAGAAAGCAAAAGATTTAAAAAAGTTAATGTCCTGACAGGAAATACTGATAATGTTCTTCATGTTAGCGCTTTACGTGATGCATTCAGTTTACCCAGAATAACATGAGTGCCGGGGCCGATGTCTTTCCTCCACTGCTGGGCCACAAAGTCAAACTGGTGCGTTAACCCTTCGTGGGTCTTGAGGCAGAACGCTGATTTGTTGCTCACAGCCTGAAAATGAGAAAATACACCTGTAAGCTTCAAGGAAAACTCGACTTTGGAGGCTCTGTCCACTGTCAGATGTCATCAGTCTATTCAAGCTGTAGATTAAGCCTTAATGTGGAAGAGAGGCTGCCACTGGAAACTTGTGCTACTGCTGTGTTTCGACTGAATGAGTGACTGTATTTCACAAGAAAATAAGTCAATTCACATCTGAAGGGTTTTAATCTGTTGGGCCGATGATCCTTAAAGATTTAAAGCGCTGAATGTAAAACTGAAGCTGTTGTTTCACCTTGAATACGTCATCGACCTCATCGGCAGAGTTGGTTACGATTACAGTCTTCTGGCCGACTTCGGGGTTAAAATCTAATGCGGTCAACAGTACGGAGATTTTATTGTTCTCTGGAGTCATGAGGATGACCTGCGGGAAGAGAAACAGACATCACACCGTAGAGCTGAGCACTAGTCTCACTAAACAACTCCTGACATCATAAATATAGTCCTACAGTCGGATCACATGTAACTTTTTCCAGAATACCAAGTAGCAAAGTTAATTAACTGAACTTTTTGCATCCTGTAAACATAAATGTAAAGTAAAGCTGATATTTTAAGGTTTAAAAAAGCCATTTATAACATGTCAGCAACATAGAATTCTACTTATGGACGATTCACTAACACTGACCTGCTGGACGTTGCCATAGAGAGCAGCTTCCTCCGGGACTGTCATGACAACGCTGGGATACGGCATGTGATTGGTTAACAAACCCTCCATGTGACTGGTCCAGCGCTTTGCCACGGCAACCAACTGCTGAGGACACAACGCCTTCTCCTCGCTGGAGGTCACCTTCTGGAAATGCTGCAAGATGGTCGCCATCTAACAGGAAAGCATTACACCATATTTTATGTTTTAACTATTTATTCCCCCTTGTGTGATTGTTGTCTGTCCTATTGGTTTGTTTTCATTGACAACTGAGCACTTGTTTCAGATCGAGCACTCCAAATCTCGTTGTATATTCTGGTGCAATGATAATAAAGGCTTTCTGTTCTATTCTATGTTTAAGGGGACGCGTAGATAAACGTTCCTTTAGGTTTCGAAGGACAACAACATTGGAAAGTCTTCTCTGTGGCATTGTTTACAGGCAACCTGTTAGCAGCTGCTCGAGCTCAGAATCTGTTGAGTGTGAAAGACGAACAGACTGTCACCTGGTCCGGAGCGAGAGTGAAGAGCTGGTCGGCCTCGTCCAGGATCAGGTGATACATACGCAGGAACAGGAAGCAGTGGCAGGACAGCAGGCGGACCAGACTGAAGGGAGTGGTCACTAACAGGAGGCCTGGGTAAAAGACATGATGTGACAAAATGAGTTTGACTTATTCCTACTTGTTAAGAAACACATGCATTAGGAGATGTTTTAATTATAACTTCCCAAAGATGAAGTAAGCTTTCAATTCTGCTTATTATTTTGTATGACTTTGGAATGGATTGTTGTCGCTATAGAAACAGGTTTTGAAATAAAAAAAACAGCCCCTTTTTAAAAGGTTTTTACTATTCTACTATTCTACCATCTATGGTGGTTAAAGCAGATTGTCACAGCTGGCTCAAAACTAAGACAAATAATGTGAGAGAATCAGAATTTATTTTAATTAACCCAAAACAAAATGTCCAAAATGGTATGAGGTGTATCAGTCAGTAGATCAGTAGTATTAGTGTGTGAGCATGATGTCAGAACAGTGAGTGATGAGGCTGTAAGGTGGAGAGTGTGGAGGTGAGAGAGCAGAGTTCCCCCTCGTCCCGTCTCTTCCAGCCCAGAACTTGTGAGGTTTGCTCTTACAGCACTGGGAACACTGGGCCCAGCCGCTAGGTATCTGCAGCCCAACAGCCAAAAGAGGCAGGGCCGTCACACAGAGACTCACAGTTTTTTGGGATCCTGACAGACTTGGGCTCGTCTTTGCCGACGCCCAGCAGCGCGATGGCTGGGTGGAGCGTCTGGATCAGTCTGGTCTCCTCCAGCAGGTCGAACACGGTCTGGACTTTCTCCCAGCCAGGACACAGCAGCACCGCCACCGGCTGGACACAAACAGAACAACACGGACCGCGAACATGCAAACAATTAGAAAGCTTCCTTCAAAATCAGTCGAGCAAATGTGGCGCTGTATAAAAGGATGCATGGTACTCAAGATTCTGGACAAGTTAAAGAAACAAACCTACATTTCGGGGAATTGTGTTGAACTTTTTTGACCTCAGGATTACTAGATTAGTGGCATACAAATAAACCCTTTCTTATTAACTTCCTGTTTGCATGCATCCACAGCTATAATAGACGAAACTATTGGTCCAAATAATAAAAAAATATTTATATAATTTCATCATTGGGAGATGCTCAAAGATGCTTAATGTTTGTATGTTTTCCACTCAGATGCAATCATACAACCATGAGTTCAGTATCAGTCATGTATATCCTTTATGGTTCTATTCATAAAAAGTAAATAGAGTATATTTGAATCTTATATCAAACATGGCAACACTAAAATACAGAGGTGGAAGCTTGTCTAAATATCTATTTATATCCTTTTTTGCATATACAGTTTTATTTTGGAATAAAAATGTTTTGGTATTCTGTATTGATATGGAGCCCCTATGAGTCTCTCTCTCTCTCTCTCTCTCTCTCTCTCTGGATATACTCACCCCTGCGCTGGAGGTGAGGGTGGTGAAGATGGAGTTGAGGGTGATGTGGCTGAGCAGCGGGGCGAGGTAGCTGAGCGGCTGGTCTGCGTTCTGGGAGACGATGACGGCGTTGCAGCCTCGAGCCACGGCGGGCCAGCTGTGACAGTCAGCCGGAAACGGAGCGCAGTACAACTTCCTCCGTAACACCTGGAGACAAAAAGGAGCGCTGTGTGAAAAACAGGATTTAACAGATGAACGTCCTGTCAGCGGGTCGGATCATTTTACTCTCATCAGCAGCTTTTGGGACAGTGACAGTTGTAGCTGGATGATGTCACAGAGGGATCTTGAGTCTTCCCAACACATCTCTCGTCATTATTATCCACAGTTTTCAGGACATCCACATGGCCAAAAAAAACATCTAAATGTCGGCTGCTGAGACTGAGACAGGAGTTGGTAACTATGGCAACCGCTACAGCATCAGCTATGTAGACAGTGTGATGTTGACACTCAAAAACATACCAAAAAAAAGTTATATACATGTTTTGACTAATCTTTTAATACATCCTCATAACATTTACATGTCTCCACTACAATGTCAATTATTTCTATTACAGCCACAAAAAAAAATCTAACTTTAACAACTTCAGAAGTAGAAACACATCAATAACACATCACCACAATCTGCCTAAATGTGGAGATGCTGAAACTAACTGAATATCCTCAAAAAGTCCTGAAAAACAGAACAATATGGCTAAAATGACAAAATACTCAATAACTATATGAGGTCATTTATATAATTCAGAGTGAGCAGCAAATACCAATTATGAAAACTGCATTTCTCCTTTATCGCATTATTATTTGTACTTTAATTTCTGTGCCATAATAAACATTTCGCTCATCCTACTTTGGATCACAAGACACCTCTATAAAAAAAATGTTTTATCATGTTTTTCTGTTTTGCCTTTATTTTGAAACGTGGAAAAAACAAGACAAAAATCCCAAATGCAGTGATCACTTGAAGAGTAAAAAAGCTCCTTCTTTGAATCCTAACTCAGTAAATTCTGACCACACAGACATGATAAACATATTTGTAGATTCAGTGTGACGTAAACTTTGACTGTTTTTAATCTCATAACAAAGAAAACTCCATAAATCTGCTAAGAGATAATAAAAAAGCAGTTCCCTAAAACTCCAGAACTAATATCAATCATATTTTTTTCTTCAGCTTTAAATGAATCCAATGACAGTTGTCTGTGAATACATTACAAACAGCAGCTGCTGATAGTGAATTCAAATTAAAACTCAGAGCATGTCCTTGTTTACCCAGCGGAGTCCATCTGTGATGGGGGCGTCATCCAGGCTGGTGCACGGCTCCACTGGGAGGGCAGAGTGCACCAGAATCCCACTCCTCCTGGGATCACTGGGAACAACCTGGGGCCAATCAGAAGACAGGACAAAGACCAATGACAGAGGATTTATGATGGTAACAAAATGAAGACTAATGTCTACCAGCTGTAGTGTAATTAAATGACACTGAGGCTTCGACCTGAGGATACTAACCAGGTCATCTTCTGCGTCTGGATTGGGGTTCAGAGCCTCTGGGTTCAACCACTCCAAAAGTCTGCGTCAGAAACAACAGTCAGAGAAGGAATTTTCCATCATTAACATCTTACACTGGGACACACTGGGTCAAACTAGGCCTTGCAGTCATTGTAAGGCTGCACCAAATCTTGACTGAGAGTCTCTGTCTCCCCTTGAGACAGTAGGTCTGCTCCTTTTGGGGAAAACAGGAGGCATCCTGATAGCGTTGCTATGGCAGCCCAGGTCAGAGATGGGTTTATCTGTCTCTCTCTGAACAGAGTAGGAGGGGTCAGAGGTAGATATGGTGAACCCTGCAGGATGGAGGACGAGGGCACTGAGCTGTGTTTCAGACACTGTCCTCACCTGTAGACCAACTAAATTCTATATAATGTAGATGTGTTGGATCTGCCCATATTTGGACATGGCTCAACTATGGCGTTTAAGACTCTCCCTGCAAGACCGAAACTCCAGAATTGAAGGGAGCATCAGGACAGAACGTGTACTGATTCTTCTTTCATTCTTTGTGATCAAGTAAATAAAACTTTTCAATTTCAATATAAGACATCTCGGACTCCTGTGTACTCTCTCCGCTGACGTTTGGGCTTCATATTTAAAATTTCAGGCTTATACTTATGGTAACCCGACCAGGAAACCACCACATGTGAGTTAAAACCTGAAGAGTTCGGTTTAGAACCTGCTCTATGTGTAAAGTGCCTTGAGATAACTTTGTTGTGATTTGGCGCTATACAAATAAAGATTGATTGATTGATTGATTGACAAGCCACCAGGATAAACTGTCCTCCATGTTGTGTGTGAATGTTTCCTGTCTGAGCTGCAGCTCACCTGGAACAGGCCCAGTGCTCTTCATTCATCATCCTCTCTGTCTCTACTGGTCCCGACTCTCCTGATCTACTGGAACTGCACAGAGACAGAGTGGAGAGCTCACAATGCATCTGCTATCCAGACAGTATAATCTAATTGAGATGGATTACATTCACAGTGTAATGTATTTATACTGTAACAGATGAAGGTTTAATGCTTCAGCTCTACTGGTGAATTAATAACATCTTGTTGTACCTTGTTTCTTCATCCATCTGTCTGCTCTCAACACCTTCAGCTGCACTTTTTCCAGTGCTGAAAAGATAAATCAGTTTAAGCAACACTGTAGTTTAAGCAACAGTTACTAAAAAACAATTCATGTTTGCCACATATGAGGTGCTCTGAGAGTCAGCATGATGTGAATGCCAAAATGACTGTACTCACTGAGCATTTTATAAGGAACACCAGTTAACATGGTCACCAATTAAACCGTAACACCAATGGAATCAACCGTCTTGTAATGTGCGAAAAGTCACCAGTTAACACGGTCAACAATTAACCGAAACACCAATCGAATCAACCATTAGCTGCCTTTACCTTACTGAAAAATCCTCTTACCTTTAAAATAGATATTTTCAGCATTGTATGAGGGCTCCTCAATCCACACAGAAGAACAGTCACTGCAGGGCAACACAAGCTGCTGATTAGTTAAGACTTGACATGACCACGCTGATTAGCTAACATTAGCTCACCGGAGTTAGGTTGGTTAACGTGCAAATTAAAGCTACAGCCGTACCTCAGTGAAGCGGAATTTAACTGTTGTTCGTTTATGTAGTGTTTTGTAATCCTTCCGTTTGATTCACGTCTAATTTAAACCGTAAATAGTGCCACTTTCCGCGCTTGTAAACGGTAACTTCACTGCCGGTGTAACAGTGGAAAAGAAGAGAGTGTCATTCTGAGTCTGACCGCAGGGGATCGCAATGGAAACCGAGCTGACCGCTAGGGGTCGCCATGGAGACCGAGGTGAGAGGGTATCTGACCGCTAGGGGTCGCCATGGAGACCGAGGTGAGAGAGGGGGCTCCATTTGTGTTTTACTGTTTATTTCAATTTGATCTAAAACAACAGTTATAATCAATGCTGGAAAGTACTAAGTACATTTACTCAACAACTGTACTTCAGGGCAAGTTTGAGGAGCTTGTACTTTACTTTTTATATTCATTTAATGCTACTTTATACTTCCACATCACTGCATTAAACAGATCCTTTACCTAAGTAAAAGTACAAATACAGCAATGTAAAAATACTCCATAACAAGTAAAGGCCAGGGGTGGATAGGCTACAGAGGCCCAATGGCTCTATGATAGGCTACAGAGGCCCAATGGCTCTATGATGGGCTACAGAGGCCCAATAGCCCTATGATAGGCTACAAAGGCCCAGGAGTGTGAAACATCACATTGCAACATGTAAGCTTGCAGATTTTCAATTATGTGTCACTCAGAAGGCAAGGACTCACTGGTTTACCCACCAATAATTTCAATAAATGTTCAAATGATCCAAAAAAATCAAAGATTAGAGAAAAAGTCCAAAAACTGAAAACACATTTGTGTATCAGAACTTTTTTTCTTCTTAATAATAATACTCTGGGCACTCGAGGACGCCGTACAATTAATAAACAAAACAATAAATAAACAAAACCGATAAAAGACAAAACAGAGTAAAAAGCATACAAAGTGCGTTTTTAGCCTTGATTTGAAGAGAGGGAGAGAGTCCAGGTTGCTGATGTCTGGTGGAAGTGAGTTCCAGAGTCTCCATGACAAAATAATATACACTATTATATTTTCATATGGTTTATTATTTATTATTCTGTGTTGGGCAGTAACTAGTTACAGGTAACAGTGTTATGTAATTTAATTACAAAATAAATGTAAGTGCTCGGTGGGAGTTTTTTTGGACAAAGGGAGTTAGTAGAGCTCTGATATTTTCTGTTGACCGTGGTTTTGTATGGACGTGTCACAGATAAGAGCTTACTAAGTCTCTTGTTTTGAAAAGTAGTCGCTACAGAAATTTTGACCATTACATTAAATTGTACCAGAAATAAATAGTATAGGTCTAGACTACTTATAGTGTGAATATGGTCAAGCTTTAAAAACAAAACATTCTGCAGTGCTATAACATATTAAATAAAAGCTATAACATAAAATAACAGCACTTGGCACAGGGCACTTCCTGAAAGTGCAAAACATTACAAACATTAGTCAAGGTTCAGCATTTAGGAATTAGTAGTAATAGTAATAGTTTATTTTTGGATAGGGACAGTGCATATTAATGAACATAAATGTCAGACATCTCTGTAAATATGCCAGATTATAGCAAGTTGCTAATTTGCATCTGTAGTCCCTAGAGAGAGAAATAAATATAAAAAAAACAGTACAAATCGAAGAGATAGCAAATTTGTAGGTTTTGAAAAGAATACCAGTTGAACTATACACTCTGGTCTGAGAGTGGATCTTTCTGAAGTGACCACATCTCTGACTGTGGGGAAAATCAGCTCTGCAGACACCATTATATAAAATACAAAATGAGATCTATACAAAATAAAATCTTTAACAACAGCACCGGGTACTTTTTGAATGTGCAAAACATCACAATCATTAGTTTCAGCATTTGAGAAGTTCTAGGTTTTTGTGCAAGAACACCAGTTGATCATCATGCTCTGATTTGAGAGTGGATCTTTTTGCAGTGACTACATCTCCTGCAGTGGAGAAAACAAGAGTGTCACACACAAGTATTGTTTTGCCAGCTGAGAGAGGAGGAGAAATGTGACCTTGTGTACCCACCACCAGTTCAAAGGGTCCTCAGTCAGAGGTTGGTGTTTTTTCATTTAGTTTATTTCCTCTAAGCGGCCCTTGCATAGGGGGTCTTGGGTTCTACTGTAGAGCAGAGGGGCCATCTTTCATGGCTGTTCCTGTTCCCTCAGATACTAACTTAATATTTGAGATACTGAATCATTATTTTGAATTACTAAGTCATTATTTTGAGATAGTATTTTATTATTTTGAGATCCTAGTCATTATTTTGAGTTTTTTGAGTTTGAGCCCCTGCCCCTCTATAGTCATGTGCACGTCCCTGATCCAGGGGGTGGGCACACTCTTGTCTTTGCACCTAGGTGTGAAGTCAAACAAATCTTTGATGTGAGGTGTGACCCCCTGTGAGGTGTCATTATTATTAAGTAATTAATTATTATTATATCATTACTAAAAAACAGGGGTAATAATGTGTAGTTTGACATTGTGCATTAAAGCAAATTAGTAGCTAATAAGTTTCAGTAATCCCGGTAGTATAATTGTCGTGATAATATAATGAAAATAATAAATAATAAAAGTGAAAAGAGAGAGAGAGAGGGTAAATGTAGATATCCACCAAGAAAACCCATTGTGGGACTCGAACCGTGATCTCTCATTTGAGGAGCGAGTGCGCAAGCCACCTGACTGTCCGTGAGGCTTCTTTAATGAGAATTCAGCAGGAATATAGCGCACCAACTCCTACACAACCCACAAGTGCGCGTCAGGTTTCAGGGCGCTTTAAAGATTTGAACCAGTCATGTGGGCGTGCGTGACAAATGAAGCTTCAGACGTCATTGGTCATGTGATCATCATCAAACGAATCACGCTCCGACACAGTGGTTCACTGCTCGGTGGTTCATTTTTCTGATACACGCTTCGAATCGTTGGTGTCACAGGTAACATCACTACCTTACATGTTGGACTAAATACATGTTGACATATTGAGGAAAATATTTCGGTTTTATGGAAACGGATTTCATATTTCACTAGAATGGATACTTGGCGAGCTGTACAGAAAGTCGTGAGTCATAAGATGATCGTTGTGGATAAAGAGAAGACTTTGAAGGTATGTAGCATTATAGCTGTTAGCTTACTTTAGCGGAGTGGCTAGCCGAGCTAACCGCTAATACTATTACAGCTGTGAGCAACCATATAATTCATGAGTGGTCTTGAATGTATCAGGAGAATCTAAGCTTTCTAACAATGTACGACATGAATATATATGTTTAAGGGTTGGTGTTTAAAACATTCAGAAGAACTTGTCGCTACCTCTCAACTTCCGGTCCGTCCCGTAGGCGGAACAGCGTGTTTTAAGTGTCTGCAGTTCCGATCCTTCATGTTGGCTGAAACAGACAAGTCACCCTCAAATAAGCTGAAACCCATGTTGAAGTTTGGCCTACAGTTAGTCTTCCCTAATGTTTATGTGGCTTTGAGGATGTTTCTTACGTTGCCGGTGACAAACTGTGAGGGGGAGCGATCATTTTCTCATTTGGGGAGAATCAAAAATGAGCTGAGGACCACACCACCACAAATAGATGCCTGTCCTGTGGGAAACACTGTAAGACATGCTGAGAATATCACTTTGTCTACATTTTAATTTTTAATTTTTGTCGTTCGTTGAGTTTTAAGTAAAGCCATTAAGCGTCTGTGCGTAATGCAAATGTAATTTACAAATACAGCTTATTAAAACTGTCACAAGTATTAATATTCTGTTAAAAATCACGCCGAATGTTAAAACGAAGGTAGAGGATGTGTAAAGTATGTAATATATTTTAAAGTTCGTGCTCTGAAGAGATATATTGAATTTAAAGTTAAAGTGGTTAATACGCTAAGGGACTTCGGCAGTAAAAATGGGCGCGAGTCTCCGCAAATCCTCCAGTTTAGTAATAACGTATTGCTAAGAAAATATTCATGAAAGTCAAGCATTTACACCGTTGTAATTATTTTTCCTGTAAGAAAATATACTTTAAAGTTAAACAGAAGTGCATTTACACCGTTGTAATTATTTTTCCTGTAAGAAAATATACTTTAAAGTTAAACAGAAGTGCATTTACACCGTTGTAATTATTTTTCCTGTAAGAAAATATACTTTAAAGTTAAACAGAAGTGCATTTACACCGTTGTAATTATTTTTCCTGTAAGAAAATATACTTTAAAGTTAAACAGAAGTGCATTTACACCGTTGTAATTATTTTTCCTGTAAGAAAATATACTTTAAAGTTAAACAGAAGTGTAAATGTGTTTGTGTCTCTGCAGTGAAGCATCATGGGAGGCAGCAGATAGACAAGACGAGCGTGGGACGAGCTGTGACACACACAGACACACACACACCCAGATACACACAGACTCAGATACATTAATATGATGGAACAAGGCTTCAGTTTACACACGCTGGTGAGTGTACTCTGTGTGTGTGTGTGTGCGTCTGTGTGTTTGTGTGTGTGTATCTCTGTGTGTGTGTGTGTATCTCTGTATATGTATGTGTGTGTGTCTCTCTGTATATGTGTGTGTGTGTGTGTGTGTATCTCTCTGTATGTGTGTGTATCTCTCCGTATGTGTATCTCTCCGTATGTGTGTGCGTGTGTGTGTGTGTGTGTGACCTGTCAGTGTCTCCCTGCAGAAGAAGCTAGCAGCGGAGCCGGACTACACAGACGTGTCTCTGACGGCGGCGGAGCGAGTGCGAGCGCTGGGGAAGCTGGGAAACAGCGTGGACGTTAACAAGGATGTAGAACCACGGCGGTACCTTCGGTCCGGAGTGGAGATGGAACGCATGGCCAACGTCTACCTGCAGGAGGGAAGCCTGGAGAACGCCTACGTCCTCTACACCAAGTTCATCACGTGAGTCACACATGACTGATGTCATAATTACACCTGAGTGACATCATAATCACACCTGAGTGACATCATAATTACACCTGCTGTCGGCGGGATGGGAGGATGTAAACCGGTGGGGGAGACGGTCGGTGGCGGTGATATAGGCACCTGCTGCCGGCGGGATGGGAGGATGTAAGCCGGGGAGAGAGACGGTCGGTGGCGGGCACGTAATGCCAGTAGCACCTGCTGCCGGCGGGACGAGAGGACGTAAGCCGGGGAGGGAGGCGGTCGGTACGGCACCTCTAAACAGACACAACGGACTGCTCAAAAATCCCGACTTCCAGTGAAGATGCACACACGAGGAGGCGTCATGACTAGTTAGCTAGCTGAGAGCGAGCTGGAAAACGACTGAGGCTAATGCGCTGAATGTATTTATACTGCAGCAGCAGCAGGGGCGGGTTTATGATAATTACCGCCGCGTTACGTAACGCGGCGGAGATTTCAGACCCGCCTACTAAATCCTGACACAGAAATCTGGAAACACAGTGTGTGAAGCCTAGCTCCACAATTCAAATCTAAATGGTTGAAATGCTTTTTACACCTTTTTTAGAAATACATTTATGACCTATTTAATGTGTTTAGAAGAAAATGTCTGATTTCACTTTACACGGTCTTTAATGATTTTAAAACTGCCAAATATCATAAACTGTTGAAGATATCAATAAGCTGAGTCACAGAGGAACACAGTTTAGAATTTGAATGAAGTCTCTAGCAGAAAGTATTCTGAAGCTTTAGAGGCTCAAAGAAATAAGAAGATTTGAAGAAATAGTTGAATGCATGCTAGACCAGAAAAGGGTGGAAGTAGTAGTTTTCTGTTTTCTGAATTTTGTGTTTGCTTTGTGTGCCAAACTTATTAGGCCATGACCCCAAAAATAAAAATAAATAAATCTTTCATATTTTGAGAGCCAAAAATAATAATTGATTAAGCAACTTCTCTTTAATTTTGAGGGCAAAAAATAATAATTGAATAATCTAATTAATTAACCTCTTAACGCACGCTGTTCCGTCTACGGGACAGGACGGATGTTAGGAGGTAGCCACAAGTTCATCTGAATGTTTTAAACACCAACCCTTAAACATATATACTCATGCCGTACATCGTTGGAAAGATTAGATTCTCCTGATTCATTCAAGACCACTCACGACTTATATGGTTGCTCACAGCTGTAATAGTATTAGCGATTAGCTCGGCTAGCCACTCAGCTAAGTGAGACAAGCTATAATGCTACATACCTTCAAAGTCTTCCCTTTATCCACAACGTTCATCTTATGACTCAGGACTTTCTGTACAGCTCGCCAAGTATCCATTCTTGTGAAATATGAAATCCGTTTCCATAAAACCGGAATACTTTCCTCAATATGTCAACATGTATTTAGTCCAACACGTAACGTAATAACACAAATAACAAACCATATACGGTCCGTTTACGTCATTTCCTGACCTGCACGTCCATCTCAGAGTACACGTGACTAGATGTTTACGACCGTGAGCCTCTCCTGCTTCTGACGACACCACACACAAGCCAATCGGTGTTTAGGATTAGGCAGTACATGTCTCCAAAGCCAATGAGGACATGTGACCGACAACAATGACGACATGGCTTTGATTGACTGCTGTTCTAGCCTATGGAAATATTCGGTGAAATGAAGTAGATAACCTTTTAGCCAATAGTCAGAGGTTTCCAACGGTGTATGACACTAAGCTATTATGTTTGGCTGTCCATAAACAAACTCCAAGCGTAACCGGCGTGCGCCCTGTGCGTAAAAGAGTTGAACCATATATCATTACGCACACGGCATTTTGGTACACGGTTGGTTCTTCTTCGACTTAACATATGACTTATACCAAAATAAACAGATAGATAGATAGATAGATAGATAGATAGATATGGCCAAACAAAAAAATATGGTTATATGTAATAATAATAATAATAATAATAATAATAATAATAATAATAATAATAATAATATGGCGTCAGCTTTCATTAGAGACCAAGATTTTGATTGTAGGCAAAGGGGTTGTGAAGTTATAGGTGTTTGATTGCGGTTATACAGCTTTGGTAACCAAGTGTCCATTTGGAGTCTCCAAAAAGGACCTGAGGAAAACGCATGGACATACCTGTTGAAAAATAATTCTGAAAAATTCATCTTGTGGTCTTTTGACTCCAAATTTGGACTGCATGAAGCCAAGACCTGTGGCTGTGGCCTCATTGTGTCTATATCTCACTGAGAGGTCCCTGACCCCTAACCCTGCCCCCCCCCCAACCCTGAGAGGTCCCTGTAAAGAGGTCATTGTAAAGGCAAACCTATGGGCGAGTAAACAACCCCATCATTGTAACCTCTGCCACTCTTTGTCAGTAAGTCACAGAATCACACAGACACTTTTACAAGAATCCTGAGAGTGTTTCCTTTCCAATGATACCAGACACATCTCTGAGTCTCAAACTATGTGGGATCTGTGCTGCTCACAACTTGGGCATGTCGTTTAGGCTAACAACATAAAAAACAGGGGCGTGTGTTAAGTGGTTAAGTAATTTATCCTTTTTTTGCCGAGAACCATTCTCGGGTTGAACCCCCCCACACTCACCTCCCCCCCCTGGCCAAAGTTTTTTCCTGCAGGAAACCCTGCACACCTGAGTGACATCATAATCACACTTGAGTGACATCATAATCACACCTGAGTGACATCATAATCACACCTGAGTGACATCATAATCACACCTGAGTGACATCATAATCACACCTGAGTGACATCATAATTACACCTGAGTGACATCATAATCACACCTGAGTGACATCACTGCTCCTCAGGCTGTTCGTAGAGAAGCTTCCGGCTCACAGAGATTATCAGCAGTGCAGCGTTCCAGAGAAGCAGCTCATCATGAAGGTGATTATTCACTAGTACTAATGTGTACTCTGTAGTGTTTGTAGTACTTTTTGCAGTATTTATGTGTACTCTGTAGTGTTTGTAGTACTTTTTGCAGTATTTATGTAGTATTTATGTGTACTCTGTGTATTTTTTGTAGTATTAATGTGTACTCTGTGTATTTTTTGCAGTATTTATGTGTACTCTGTAGTGTTTGTAGTACTTTTTGCAGTATTTATGTGTACTCTGTAGTGTTTGTAGTACTTTTTGCAGTATTTATGTAGTATTTATGTGTACTCTGTGTATTTTTTGTAGTATTAATGTGTACTCTGTGTATTTTTTGCAGTATTTATGTGTACTCTGTAGTGGTTGTAGTACTTTTTGTAGTATTAATGTGTACTCTGTGTATTTTTTGCAGTATTTATGTGTACTCTGTCTCTGTGTAGAAACTTCAAGACGTTGCGTTTCCTCGCAGAGACGAGCTGAGGAAACGACTTCAGGAGAAATACAGCAGGGAACACAGCGAGTACCTCAGAGCCCAGGTAGGTGTGTGTGTATGTGTGTGTGTGTGTGTGTGTGTGTGTGTGTGTGTCTGAGCTGAGCAGCTGAGGGTCATGTGACAGGCGGCTGAGGGTCATGTGACAGGCGGCTGAGGGTCATGTGACAGTCGGCTGAGGGTCATGTGACAGTCGGCTGAGGGTCATGTGACGGTTGGCTGAGGGTCATGTGACGGTTGGCTGAGGGTCATGTGACGGTTGGCTGAGGGTCATGTGACCGTCGGCTGAGGGTCATGTGACAGTCGGCTGAGGGACATGGTATCGTCATGTGACCGTCGGCTGAGGGTCATGTGACCGTCGGCTGAGGGTCATGTGACAGTCGGCTGAGGGTCATGTGACCGTCGGCTGAGGGTCATGTGACAGTCGGCTGAGGGACATGTGACAGTCGGCTGAGGGTCATGGTATCGTCATGTGACCGTCGGCTGAGGGTCATGGTATCGTCATGTGACCGTCGGCTGAGGGTCATGGTATCGTCATGTGACCGTCGGCTGAGGGACATGTGACAGTCGGCTGAGGGTCATGGTATCGTCATGTGACCGTCGGCTGAGGGTCATGGTATTGTCATGTGACCGTCGGCTGAGGGTCATGGTATCGTCATGTGACCGTCGGCTGAGGGTCATGTGACCGTCGGCTGAGGGTCATGTGACAGTCGGCTGAGGGTCATGTGACAGTCGGCTGAAGGTCATGGTATCGTCATGTGACCGTCGGCTGAGGGTCATGTGACCGTCGGCTGAGGGTCATGTGACAGTCGGCTGAGGGTCATGTGACCGTCATGTGACCAGACTTCCTCCTCAGAGCCAGCCGGCGGTGGAGGGGTGTGGCCAGCAGCTGCAGCGTCTCTCCCTATTGGAGGAGGAACGTCAGCGCGTCGCCACCTTGCGGAGGATGCAGATCGAGTCCGAACAGTTTCGCTACTTCGAGGATCAGCTGAGGCGTCAGGAGCTGGCCAAGCAAAAGGTGACCAGACACCACATCACTGTTACTATGGTTACTGAAGTTAGTACTGTTACTACGACAGGTACTTCTACTTCAGAGTTAGTACTGCAGAGTATCACAGTACTGTAGAGTATCACAGTATCCGAGTACTGTAGTTTCAGTAACGCGTTTCCTCCAGCAGGTGGAGATCAAAGTGCCTGAGGTGACAGACGGCTCTTGTCTGTCTCAGCAGCCAATCAGAGACCGAGTACAATCCCAGGGGGCGGATCCTAACAGGAACAGACCGCCTCCTCCCGACAGCCAATCAGCCGCCACGCTGGCTGGAGTACACAGTGAGTACACACAGTACGCACATTGAGTACACACTGAGTACACACTGAGTATACACAGTACGCACATTGAGTACACACTGAGTACACACAGTACACACAGTACACACTGAGTACACATAGTACACACACTGTGTACACACAGTACACACTGAGTACACACAGTACACACACTGAGTACACACAGGTAGTAAGGATGAATTGAGAGTGAAGCGTTACGCTGATGACACTCAGCTTTGTCTTGTGTGTGTGTGTCTGTGTCTGTCTGTGTGTGTGTGTGTGTGTCTGTGTGTGTAGCTCAGAGGGTGGAGGGTCTGAGGAGAGTTGTGATTCCCAGAGATCTGACGTATCGTTTCCTGTTGCTGGCTGACTCCAACACGGCCAGAGGCATCGAGACCTGCGGAGTGCTCTGTGGACGGCTGGTGAGACTGTTTACTGACTACTGGCTGTTTACTGGCTGTTTACTGTCTACTGGCTGTTTACTGTTTACTGGATGTTTACTGTTTACTGGATGTTTACTGGATGTTTACTGTCTACTGGCTGTTTACTGTTTACTGGATGTTTACTGTTTACTGACTGTTTACTGACTACTGGCTGTTTACTGACTACTGGATGTTTACTGTTTACTGACTGTTTACTGTTTACTGGATGTTTACTGTTTACTGACTGTTTACTGGCTGTTTACTGGCTGTTTACTGACTGTTGGCTGTTTACTGACTACTGGCTGTTTACTGACTACTGGCTGTTTACTGTTTACTGACTGTTTACTGTTTACTGACTGTTTACTGACTACTGGCTGTTTACTGACTAACCCTAACCCTACTGGCTGTTTACTGACTAAATGGTAAATGGTAAATGTTCTGTACTTATATAGCGCCTTTCTAGTCTGTGCGACCACTCAAAGCGCTTTACATGACACGTCATTCACCCTTTCACACACATTCATACACTGATGGCAGGGGCTACCACGCAGGGTGCCAACCTGCTCATCAGGAGGATCTAACCATTCATTCACATTCACACACCGTTGGCACAGCAACGGGAGCAATTTGGGGTTAAGTGTCTTGCCCAAGGACACATCGACATGTGGACTGGAGGAGCCGGGAATCGAACCACCAATCTTCCAATTGGAGGACGACCGCTCTACCTCCTGCCCACAGCTGCCCACTACTGGCTGTTTACTGGATGTTTACTGTTTACTGGCTGTTGACTGTTTACTGACTACTGGCTGTTTACTGGATGTTTACTGTTTACTGGCTGTTTACTGTTTACTGTTTACTGACTGTTTACTGACTACTGACTGTTTACTGTTTACTGGCTGTTTACTGACTACTGGCTGTTTACTGGATGTTTACTGTTTACTGGCTTTTTACTGTTTACTGATTACTGACTGTTTACTGACTACTGACTGTTTACTGATTACTGACTGTTTACTGACTACTGGCTGTTTACTGGATGTTTACTGTTTACTGGCTTTTTACTGTTTACTGATTACTGACTGTTTACTGTTTACTGGCTGTTTACTGACTACTGACTGTTTACTGACTACTGACTTTTACTGGCTGTTTACTGTTTACTGACTACTGGCTGTTTACTGTTTACTGACTACTGACTTTTACTGGCTGTTTGCTGTTTACTGACTACTGGCTGTTTACTGTTTACTGACTGTTTACTGTTTACTGACTACTGGCTGTTTACTGGATGTTTACTGTTTACTGACTGTTTATTGTTTACTGACTGTTTACTGAATACTGGCTGTTTACTGAATACTGGCTGTTTACTAGATGTTTACTGTTTATTGACTGTTTACTGAATACTGACTGTTTACTGGCTGTTTACTGAATACTGACTGTTTACTGACTGTTTATTGTTTACTGACTGTTTACTGAATACTGGCTGTTTACTAGATGTTTACTGTTTATTGACTGTTTACTGAATACTGACTGTTTACTGGCTGTTTACTGAATACTGACTGTTTACTGGCTGTTTACTGTTTACTGACTGTTTACTGACTGTTTAATGAATACTGACTGTTTACTGGCTGTTTACTGTTTACTGACTGTTTACTGTTTACAGACTGTTTACTGACTACTGACTGTAGTACTTTACTGTAGTACTGTTAGAGGTAGTAGTACTTTACTGTAGTACAGTTTGAGGTACTAGTACTTTACTGTAGTACTGTTAGAGGTACTAATACTTTACTGTAGTACAGTTAGAGGTACTAGTACTTTAGTGTTGTACAGTTAGAGGTACTAATACTTTACTGTAGTACAGTTAGAGGTACTAGTACTTTAGTGTTGTACAGTTTGAGGTACTAGTACTTTAGTGTCGTACAGTTTGAGGTACTGTGATGCTACTTTCTAGATGGAGTTGACTTGTATTGGAGCTCACAGCAGCTTGAACTCTGTTGTAATGAACACGTTCCGCCACTAGGTGTCAGCAGGACACAAACTACACATGAACCCTCACACTGTCACACACTGGTGGAAAGTTACTCAGTACATTTACTCAAGTACTTTACTTAAGTACAATTTAGAGGTACTAGTACTTTACTGTAATACTTGAACTACTTCACCCACAGAGGAGGTTTGGTGGAACCCGGAGAGATTGGACACGAACACCTGCTGTTATCTGGGACTGATGTGTCGTGTGTTCAGCGTGGTCGTCAGCGGAGCGGCCGACGGGTCGGCGGCCGGCAGCTTCAGAGCGTTGATGAAAACACTCGTGCAGGTACGACGGCGTCCACGAGAACACAAACGTAACGAAGTGTTTGTGCAGTTTAATGAACGTCCGTCTGCTGCAGGTTCACCTGCGGGAGCCGCTGATGCTCTTCAGGTTCCTGTGCATGCTGTGGGGGTACGGCGGTAACCATGGCGACCAGCTGGACGTGAAGGTGGGCGCCGTGCTGCAGACTCGGGCGCTCTACATGAGCGGCGCTCTGCTGAGCGCTCAGCCGGCCGCGACGCTGGCTCAGCTGACGGCCGCCGAGTCGCCCGGTAAGAGACACGAATATTAATGAGCTCAGGTGATGATGTCACTCAGGTCGACGCCGTCTGTGGCTGGAGACGAGAGGACACAGATGTTTTATTACTCTTATTGATCTGTGTTTGTCTCTCTGTGTGTGTGTGTGTGTGTGTGTGTGTGTGTGTCTCTGTGTGTGTGTGTCTCTGTGTGTGTGTGTGTGTGTGTGTGTGTGTCTCTGTGTGTGTGTGTGTGTGTGTGTGTCTCTCTGTATATGTGTGTGTGTGTGTGTGTGTGTGTCTCTTTGTGTGTCTCTGTGTGTGTGTGTGTCTAGTTGTCCCCTCTCTGCTCTGTTGTCTCTCGTCTCCGGTTCGGGAGGTTCGGAGGGCGGCGCTCGGCGCTCTGCAGAGCCTATCAGGAGCCGGCTCCTCTCCCTTCCAGCCAATCACAGTGAAGCTCCTGAAGACATCGGACGAGATCATCGCCGACCGGTTGTACGTCGCCACGGTAACACGCTCAAACCATCAGATTATTACCCACATATCAGACATGTTCATCTTACATCAACTTTCTTCATGCTTTACTAAAATGACTGTGTGTGTGTGTGTGTGTGTGTGTGTCTCTCTCTCTGTGTGTGTGTGTCTGTGTGCTTGTGTGTGTGTGTGTCTGTGTGTGTGTGTCTCTGTCTGTGTGTGTGTGTGTGTGTGTGTCTGTGTGCTTGTGTGTGTGTGTGTCTGTGTCTGTGTGTCTCTGTCTGTGTCTGTGTCTGTGTGTGTGTGTGTCTCTGTGTGTGTGTCTCTGTGTGTGTGTGTGTCTCTCTCTGTGTGTGTCTCTCTCTCTTTGTGTGTGTGTGTGTCTGTGTGTCTCTGTGTGTGTGTCTGTGTGTGTCTGTGTGTGTGTGTGTGTGTGTATGTGTGTCTGTGTGCTTCTGTGTGTGTGTGTGTGTGTGTGTGTGTGTGTGTGTGTGTGTGTGTGTGCGTGTCTTCCTCTCTCTCTCTGTGTGTGTGTGTGTGTGTGTGTGTGTGTGTGTGTGTGTGTGCGTGTGTGTGTGTGTGTTGCAGGCTCTGGGTGTTCTCCATGATGAGTCTCAGCAGCAGCTCCAGGCGTCCCTGCTGCAGCTGCTGCGGTGCGTTCAGGCTCCCAGCTGCCCGTCGTACAGCGCAGCGTCTCTGCTGCGAGCGCTGAGCCACGTTAACGGAGAGGTGAGACCTGCAGCCTTAAAGGGTCACTCCACCCAAAACTCCTTTCTGTCATCCTGGTTGCTAAAATGTTCTCCTCCTCCTCCCCCTCTTCCTCCCCCTCCTCACCCCCCCCCCCCCCCTTCCTCCTCCTCCTCTTCCTCTTCTTCCTCCTGCTCCTCCTCCTCTTCCTCCTCCTCCTTCTTCTTCTTCCTCCACCCCCCTCTTTCTCTTCCTGCTCCTCTTCCTCCCCCTCCTGCTCCTCTTCCTCCTCCTCCTCCTCCTCCCCCTGTTCCTCCTCTTCTTCCTCCTCCTCCTCCAGTCCGTCCTGTCCTCCCTGCTTCCTGTCCTGGAGCAGAGGGACCCTGACACCCCCACCCTGCTGCGTTCCGAGGCCCAGCTGATGCAGCTCGTCTTGGGTCAGTTCAACGAAGCGTCGGCCCCCCTGCTGGCCAAAGACCAGAACTGCCTGGACCTGTTTGTCCGCGCTCTGAGGACCCCGACCCCCCCCCAACCCGACGTCCCCAGCTGCCAGATCATCGCTCTGGAACAGGTCAGGACTGTCTTTAACACTAGGGATGTGACTCAGCTCACGTTTTCATGGTGTGTATGACCCATGAATAACTGAATATTCGCGACATTCAGAAAGAATTAAACAGTTCAACAAGCTTTAACTGCTAAACTCGTATTAATTTAAATGTTAATCAGCCTTCATTTCTTTACACATTCATTAAAAGAATCAATCTTACAGGTTTAAAAAACATAAATAATTAAAGCTGCAAGCAGCGATGATCGGGCCCAAGCTCCCCCGCCCCGCCATGACTGAGCGAGACTTGCCGCGACGCATCTTCAAGGTCTTTAGATGACACAGAGTCAAAATGAAGTCGGTCGGATTAGGAGGAATTCATTAAAGTACGTGGTGTGAAAATTGTATCAAACCGTGCCAAAATTGCAAATTCACTTCAAAAAGGCCAACTTCCTGTAGGAGTGAGGTCATGGGTCCAAGAGACTTTTTTGTGCGTCTTTACAAGATACATATGTGTACCGAATTTCGTTTCTCTACGACAAACTCAGTCAAGGGGCTCGATTTTTTAAAATTTTCTAGGGGGCGCTATTGAGCCATTTTTTTCTCGCCCATTTTCATGATCCTTAAAATATCAATTTTTTCGCCGGGTCGGACATGATTGCAAATTTTGGTGACTTTTCGGGCACGTTTAGGCTGTCAAAAACGCGTTCGTTGTGGGAGACGAATAATAATAATAATCTTTACGATTACAATAAGGCGTTCGCACTGTTGAGTGCTTGGGCCCTAACTAGCTTCAGTTTAAATTGTTGTAATTCCCTTTTTATGACAGTAGGTGTCACTGTGATACCAGGTTCAGTTAGAAACATCCAACTCAAACCGTGTTCGTCACATCAGAGACAATAAAATGTATCTTGAGTTGTTCTGATAAACTGTCTGTTCCTTGCTGCTCCACAGCTCATAAATACTGAAACTACTCAGAGTCGCTCATCATGCTGCCCAGATGTTAGACAAGCTTTAGACTAGGCTGAATATCCAGCAGCTGTTCCAGATGTTGACGTACTAGTTTGGTGATTAGCGTCAGGTCCGTCTCCCTTAGCAACCGTCACAGCAGACAGCAGCTTTTTGTCCATGTGGAGCCACCGTAGCTCAACTCTGCTCCACATATTTCACACCTGACAACATTATCCTTTACTTTCTGGAAGCTTTTAAACCACGCTGGACTTTAGTGTGTCTTCGTCTGCATCATGTTCCCTCCAGTCAGCTAGCTAGCAGGCTAACTTACTACCAGTCAGCTAGCTAGCAGGCTAACTTACTACAGAGTCAAAGTAGCCGAGGGCAGCAGTAGAAACTCACTCTGAAGTTTAGAGCTCCTCCTAGTGGCTGAAAGCAGCTGTGAATGAACCTGAATACTAGACTACAGCTCAGTGACTTGTTAAAGGATGACAGCATGAAGGTGTGATCGAGTCGATTTCTTCTTCTTCAGATCACAAAGTCGTTCTTCTCGGCGCTCGGAGACGAGAAGGTTCAGCAGAAGCTTCTGTCGGTGATGTTCGACCTGCTGGTGGAGAGCAGGAGCCCCCTGGTGGCCAACACGGTCAGCAGCGCCTTCAAAGCAGTGAGAAACTCTGGTGGCCAATGAGCTCGCTCCTCCAGAGAAACCTAAAGTCAGCGTGACGGTGCAGCAAACCCGCCGCAGCAAAATGCTGCAGAGGTGAAACTCTCAACATCTTCTCCATGTTTACCTCCTGCAGGCGGCTGAATTATACAATATACAAATCTGTATGAAGAAGCTTTAATCAGACTGAAAGTGACGATTAAATTTTAGCCATAATTTTGACTAAAAGTTTGACTATTTATGAGATGATTTAGCTAATTATGAACATTTTGAAACAGGATTTTCTCCCTTATCAAGTATTTTAAATGTAGTTTGATTAAGAAAACAAACAGAAGTTTTTCTCTGGTCAGGAAACCGGAGGAGGGCAGTGATGCCGGGCCAGTGGGGGGCGCTGTGTCGTGGCAGAGAGTCACGCTGATCCTGGAGCTGCTGCAGCACAAGAAGAAGCTGAAGAGAGCTCAGACACTGGTGCCGGTTCTGTTCACTCTGCTCAGCAGGTACAACAGCTTCACATCCACAAGACTACATGTGGAACTAACTAAACAAGTAGTCTAAACTTTTAATCATTGTATTTCTCTTGTGCATTCGCATACATTTGTTCTTATTATCAGATTGTCTTCCATCATAACTGGAATCAGTAAATATTCAGACTAAGACAATAAATTATTAAATTAGTTCATTAGTTCATTTTATGTCACTTGAGTTTAAACTGAAGCTGAACATCAGTCAGTAAACTAATGTTTGTTTGTCTTCAGGAGTTTAGAAACAAGTTCAGCCGACGACACAAACCTGGAATACAGTAAACAGCTGCTGCTCAGCTGTCTGCTCAACATCTGCAACAAGCTGTCAGCTGACGGACGACCTGTGGACAAAGGTACGAATACTGCAGTAAAAGTACTGCAGTGGTATGTTGTAGTAGTAATAGTACAGCAGTATTATGTTGTAGTAGTAACAGTGCTCAGTGTTGGGGAAGCTACTTTGCAAGCGTAGCTTCTAAAACTACATGTAGTTCAGCCTGGCAGTAGTTTGTAAAACTACAGCTAAGAAAAGTAGCTTTACTCATTTAACTCAGCGTTAAATAAATCAACGTGTAGTGTATATGAAACAAAATATAATAGCCTACAAAACATTCACACAGCAGAAATATGCCTCTCAACTCAGTTTTATTTTTTTAAAGAAAAAAGTTCACCATAGGCATGTTGGGTAATCTGTGTTGTCAGATGTTCTGGATGAGGACCGGTTCAGTGTGGAGTTGGTGGTTCAGGTCATCAGAACGTCCGACATGCCACAGACTCATCATCACGCTCTGCTGCTGCTCGGCACCGTGGCCTCCATCTTCCCGGTGAGTCCTTCATCATCGTCATCATCAGAGGAGAGAACAGAGTTTAACGTGTTTTAGACAGGACTGAATAACGGTGTGTCTCCCCCTGCAGGAGAAGGTGCTCCACAACATCATGCCCATCTTCACCTTCATGGGAGCGAACATCATGAGGCTGGACGACGCTTACAGCTTCAGAGTCATCGACAAGACCGTGCAGATGGTCATACCTGCTCTGATCCAGGTGAGTCTGAGCCCCATCATACCTGCTCTGATGCAACCGCCTTAGCAACCACCTTAACAACCGCCTTAGCAACCACGGAACAGAATGGACAGCCCTCAGCAACCGCAGAACAGAATGGTCAGCCCTTAGCAACCACGGAACAGAATGGTCAGCCCTTAGCAACCACAGAACAGAATTGTCAGCCCTTAGCAACCACGGAACAGAATGGTCAGCCCTTAGCAACCACGGAATAGAATGGTCAGCCCTTAGCAACCACAGAACAGAATGGTCAGCCCTCAGCAACCGCAGAACAGAATGGACAGCCCTTAGCAACCACAGAACAGAATTGACAGCCCTTAGCAACCGCGGAACAGAATGGTCAGCCCCTAGCACCCACAGAACAGAATGAACAGCCCCTTAGCGACCACAGAACAGAATGGACAGCCCTTAGCAACCACGGAACATAATGGACAGCCCTTAGCAACCACGAACAGAATGGACAGCAGTTTGCAACCACGGAACAGAATGGACAGCCCTTAGCAACCACGGAACAGAATGGACAGCCCTTAGCAACCACGGAACAGAATGGTCAGCCCTTAGCAACCACGGAACAGAAGGGGACAGCCCCTAGCAACCACGGAACAGAATGGTCAGCCCTTAGCAACCACGGAACAGAGGGGGACAGCCCCTAGCAACCACGGAACAGAATGGTCAGCCCTTAGCAACCACGGAACAGAAGGGGACAGCCCTTAGCAACCAAAGTTACAGAACAGATGGCTCATCTAGTTGTAAAAGTTTAGATAATTAATCTTCTTCCTCCTCTTCCTCGTCCTTTTCTCTCCCCCGACTCCTCTCCTCTCCTCCTGTCCAGGCTCACAGTCTCTCTGACGGTCAGTCTTCAGCTCACGTGGTTGCCGTGGTGACGAAGATCATGCACGTGTTTGCCAACGCTCTTCCTCACGTGCCCGAACATCGGCGGCTGCCCATCCTCAGTCAGCTGGTGACCACACTGGGCCCGGCCCGCTTCCTCTGGGTCCTAATGCTCCTCCTGTTCAAGCTGCACGCCACGCAGGCCGCCGACGGTGATAAGGTGAGCGGCAACATTTATAACCACTGAAAATATTAAATATACAGTTTAAATTAATACATAAACATATGTGTGTGTGTTCATTACTGTGTGTGTGTGTGTGTGTGTAGGACGCAGCCCTGGAGCCAGATGTGGACTTCTGGATCTCGGTGTGTGGTCAGTTTGAGGTTTCTGAGCAGCTCTCTACTCTCATCAGCATCCTGAAATTCCTGCTGCAGCTTCCTGACGACAAAGACGACGGTGAGGATCTGATTCCATCTCGGAACTCTTCATATTTATTCATTTTAGATGTTTTTTATGTTTATTTTGTGTGTATGAACTGACCTGTCTGTCCTCTGCAGCTCCAGTGAAGCGCACCGTCGGCCGGAGGGGAGCCAAGAAGAAGGAAGAGGAGGAGGAGGAGAAGGTGGAGGAGTTGATCTTCAGCCTGGAGACTCACAGCAGCAAAGAGCTGAGACACTTTAAGTTCCTGTCCGTTTCCTTCATGGCTCAGCTGCTCGGCTCGGCCAGCTTCATTGGGAAGGTGAGAGACTCAGACTGAATCTTTGATATTTTATTAAATGACCTTCTGGTTTGAACCAAGGGCTCTAAAATGATATTCACCTCTCTTTTAAGTCCTTTCCTTATTTTATTGGAACTTTCATGTATCTCCTTTTAAATATATTTGATCTATTTTGGCTTTCTTCCCATATTAAATGTGTAGTTTTGCTGCCTTGTGAAGCTCTTTGTAGCTTTGGAAAGTGCTATATTTAAATAATTACTAAACACACACACATACACCAGTATTAATATCAGCATGTGGTGTTAAAGTAGTTTCAACAGGAACTTTTGAATCATGTGTTTCAGGTGGCGGACTGCGGCGACATCGTTGATGAGTCTCTGCAGCAGCTGCAGCAGGGGTGAGTTTAAACTCAAGTAAAGACACAAAAAATACAGACCTTAAAAGAGTATGTGAATGTGTCCTCTGTGTTTGAAGACAGTTGCAGACAGTTACAGACAGTTGCAGACAGTTACAGACAGTTGCAGACAGTTGCAGACAGTTGCAGACAGTTGCAGACAGTTATGGACAGTTGCGGACAGTTACGGACAGTTGCAGACAGTTATGGACCGTTATAGATGTTAAAACAGCGTGTGACTGTGTCCTGTGTGTTCAGGCTGCTGGAGGAGATCCTGCGTTACATCCACAGCGTCGCTCGCTGCGTGGAGGAAAACGCTGACAAGCCCACCGCCAAGTTCTGGAGAGTCCTGCTGAATAAAGCCTACGATGTTCTGGACAAGGTTCGTTAGGTTCACTCAGCTGGGGCAATATGGACAATGTCAAATATCACCTTACTTTTAAACCAAATACCTCAATATCAATATTGTAGGAATGACTATCGGTGACTAAGTGGTTAAAGTAGTCTTGTATCTAATTACAGTGATGCTACTTCTTAAGGATAACTGTTGATGCATTTTAACCAACATACTATAACCCCCCCTTTTAAGGTGAACGCCTTGTTGCCCACGGATACCTTCATCACGGTGATGAGGGGGCTGATGGGTAACGAGCTGGCCTCTGTCAGGAGGAAGGCTATGGAGCTGCTCAATAATAAACTGCAGCACAGGACGCAGTGGGACGAGCAACAGGTACACTCATACATACTAATATACATTAATATACACTCATATAGACTAATATACATTAATATACACTCATATAGACTAATATACATTAATATACACTCATATAGACTTATATACATTAATATACAGTCATACATACTAGTATTTTACTACCATCAATAATTTTATTCTTTTTTTATTGTTTTCTTTCATATTTGATTGAATTAATAACGGTTATTATTAATAATAAATCCTCTTCCTCCCTCGCAGGTCACTGTGCTCTTACAGCTGATCGGCGACCTGCTGAGCATTGTGGGTAAAGGTGCGGGTCACGTGACGGAGGCGGAGCTCGCCATCAACCGGCAGACGGCGCTCTACAGCCTGAAGCTGCTCTGCCGCAGTTTCGGCGGCGACCACCAGGAGGCGTTCGTGCCCGTGCTGCAGAGGACGGTGGACATCGTCACGGCAACAGACGAGGAGAAGAACGTGACGGGCAGCGCTCTGCTGTGCGTGGCCGAGGTCGTCGGAGCGCTGCGAGCGCTCGCCGTGCCTCAGCTGCCCCGACTGATGCCGGCGCTGCTGCACACGCTCAGTGACCGCAAGGAGCTGCTGACCAATGAGATCTATCTGCTGAGCGCCGTCACCGCCCTGCAGCGCAGCGCCGAGACGCTGCCCAACTTCATCAGCCCGTACCTGCAGGACACCACCGCACAGGTCAGTAACCAATCAGCATCATTCATTCATTAGTCTTTAATCCAGAGGAGTCAAACTCATTTTCATTCAAGGGCCACATACAGCCCAATTTGATCTCATGTGGGCCGGATCATTAAAAAGATGGAAGGAACAAGAGAAGAGAAGGAAGGGAAGAAGGAAGAAAGGAAGGAAATAAGAAGGAAAGGAAGGAAAGACAGGCAAAAGGAAGGAGGGAAGAAAGGTAGGAAAGAGAGATAGTGAAGGAAAGACAGGAGGGAGGAAGAACTGAAGGAAGAAAGGGAGTAAGGACAGATTGAAGGAAGGAAAAAAGGAAGGTAGGAAGGACAGATGGAAGGAAGAACATAAGGAAGGAAGGGAGGAAAGACAGATTGAAGGAAGGAAGGAAGGAAAGAAGGAAAAGAACACAGGAAGGAAAGTGGGCCGGACTGAACCCCTCGGCGGGCCGGTTCTGGCCCACGGGCCGCATGTTTGACACCCCTGGTTTAATCAGTAAAGTATGGATTAATCGTTCTTTAATTGATTATCAGAGTAATCATACATTTTCTTTCAATTATCTCATCTTTCTGTGTAGCAGGCATTTTATGTTTATTTGATCTTTTTTTCTAATTCAACTTTAACGTAAACATGTTAACCCCCCCCCCCCAGTGAAGTTTTACTGTCATTTTATAAAAATCAACTTTATACTGAAACTGTAAAATATCAGTTTCATTGTCCTTATAGAAAAATAATCAGGTCAAATTTAACAGCTTGTAAAAACACCACACGTCTTTTATTCTGAAATGTGATGACTCTTCCTGTCGTGGTTAACTGTGAGGATAGAATATGAACATTAAAGGGTTAAACATGTTCCGCTTCTTTATCACTTCCTGTTCCTGCAGGTGTGTCGGCTGACTCGGCTGGTCGAGGCCTCCTCTTCCTCCTCTTCCTCCTCCGCCTTTACTCAGCTGACGGTGCGTCTCTGCTCTCTGAGGACCACGCTGGCCACCAAGCTGCCCCCCAGGGTGCTGCTGCCAATCCTCGCTAAGTGCTACAGCGCCATGGTGCAGGACAGGAAGGTTAGTTTATTATCTGAACCCGTTATCATTATTATTACGGTATGTTGAGTTTATTAACACTTTATTGGGCAAATAATTATATTTGGTAACTTCTGTAAATATCCCAAAATATCCTTCCTTCCTTCCTTCCTTCCTTCTTTCCTTCCTTTCCTTCCTCCCTGCCTTCTTTCTTCCCTTCCTCTTTTCCTTTCTCCCTCCCTCGTTCCTTATTTCCTCCTTCCTTCCATCTGTCCTTCCTCCCTCCCTCCTTCTCTCCTCCCTTCCTTCTTTCCTTCCTCCATCCCCCTTTCTTCTTCCTTCCTCCCTCCCTCCCTCCTTCTCTTTCTTTCCTCCCCCCTACCTTCCTTCCTTCCTTCTTTCCTCCGTTCTTCCTTCCTTTCCTTCCTCCCTCCTTCCTTCCCTTCCTTCCTTCCTTCCTTCCTCCTTCCCTTCCTTTCAATGAGTGTCCTATAAAGGGTTATAGGAAAGCAGAAGGTGTGAGATGTGTTTATGTGTGAAGAGAGGAAGCAGGAAGTGATGTGTTTGTGTGAAGAGAGGAAGCAGGAAGTGATGTGAGAGCAGCAAGTTGACGGGCAGGTGGACGCACATGTCGTCTTTGTGAGGTGGCTGAATCTAAGCTCCATGACATGAGACAATTTAATGCAGATAACTTCTAGACAACCTGAGGATTGTAAAGTTACTTCAACTTCTTGGCTTCAAACTGCCTTTAAATAAAGTAACCTAACAGAAAAGCAGTCTTCATTACTTGGCTGCTGAAATGAACAAAGACCCTGCTATCACGATGCATTCATACGCTCGTAAAGCATTAGAAAATCAACTTGAAGTTTTGGATGGCTTAATCAACTCTGAGAACCCGACACCAAGATGTGAGGGGAGTGTTGAAGGCCGACGGCCGGGCAAAAAATCAAAGACGCTGGCCAGCGAAGGAGACACACAACAAAATGTGTCAAATTCTGCTTTAATGACTGTAATGGAAAGAATAGAAAAACTGCAGGAGGAATCCCTCAGAAGACTACAATCGCTAGAATCTACGGTTCAAGATAACACACAAGCAATCAGAAGTGCTACCGACTCCCTGGAACAGCTGGGGAAACAGGTGGAAGATGTAACGCTGCATGTGGACTCCTTGCAGAGTCAAGTTGAAACACTGGAGAAGGAAAATGCTGTGCTTCGAGATAAAGTGGCTAATCTGCAAGCTTACCAAAGAAGATGGAACCTCAGAGTGGCTGGGATCCCAGAACACACTGGAGAAGACATCAAAAAAACGATCATTGACATACTTGGCCTGGTATCTCCAGACATCGCACAACAGCTGCACTTTTCTGTGGATATTGTCCACAGGCTTGGTCCCCGCTCAGCCGACCGTCACTCCAGCCGCCGCATCATTGTGCAGTTTCTATCTCGCACACACCGGGATAAGATCTGGAAAGATGCGCGAACCTCTAAGCTACTCAAGGAAAGGAAGATCCAAATCTTCGAGGACCTGACTCCAGAAACGAAAGATGCCAGAAACAAGCTGTGGCCGATGGTGGAGCAAGCCGTCTGAGCACGTGTTGCACAAAGGAAAGTTAAATTATGAGTTTCCTCCTTTAAATTTAAATTTGTCACAGCATATTGTGATTTACTTATATTCACCTTACTACTACGACTGCTACTCTTGTTTTGGGTATCGTTTTTGCTACCCCAATTAGCCTATTAATTTAATTTATTTTATTTTAAAATAATCTAGCTGTTTAAACACAATCTCAGTCAAGGACACCTTTATCCACTCCATACTTTATTTCCCCCCCTTATAGCTCTTAAGTTATCTCCCTACATATAATGGATGGATGGATAAATAATGAACCTTTTTTGTCACTTAATAGGCTACTGGAAGTGTTCTCTTACATCCTGTTGAACTAAAATCCTCATAGTTGAGATGAATTGGCTTATGTAGCAAAAATGTTTCTCTTCTATCATGTAAAATATGTCATGGATGCTTGGAATTTTAGTATGCACCCACCATATGAGAGGTGTGTGTGTGCCTTTTTTTAATTTTAACACAAGGGGGTTCATGCATTTTTTCTTTGTACATGTATATTCTATGTTTACTAACTGCAGGAGAGTTAGAAATAAAGGCCCTAATTATGATGACAAACATTAAGACTATGTCGAGCTCTCTGAATTATCTGTATAAACTTCTAAAATGTCTTTATCAATAGTGTCACTTAATACCAGAGGCCTGCGTGACAACTTAAAACGCAAAGCCCTGTTTTTATTTATCAAACAACAAAACTCTGACTTCTGTTTCTTACAAGAATCCCACTCAGTTATAGATGATACCAAATTTTGGAAAAATCAGTGGGGAAACGACTTATGGTTCTCGCATGGTTCAGAAAGGTCAGCAGGAGTAACTTCCCTGAAAAACAAATTTGAAGGGGCTATTTTACACTCTGAGAGTGACCCAAATGGCAGATTTGTTATACTAATTATAAAGTGTGATGATGATATAGTCCTTTTGGCTAATGTATACGGCCATAACACCAAAACTGATAATGATTTCTTATTTGACACCTTAGGATCCAGTTTCATATCCTGGTTAACCAAATACCCAAACCTGCTTTTTGCTGTTGGTGGTGATTTTAATGTTGCGATAGATGACTCTAGATAGATGGCCCCCTAAGAACAGAACAGGCTCCATTTCAAACATAATCTTATTTATGCAGAAATTTCAATTAGTAGATATATGGAGGAAAAAGAACCCAAACTCTAAATCCTATACATGGGCCAACAAGACTGGTACCTGCAGATCGCGTATTGACTATTGGTTAATCTCAAGTAGCCTAGATGAAAATATTATCAATACTAATATCTTAACTACCCCGCTCACAGACCATAAAACTATAAACCTCCAAATTAATTTCAGACCGAATGTCAGTAATCGCCGGAACCTATACTGGAAACTCAACAACTCAGTCTTAAAACATAAAGTGGTAACAGAAAGGATTAACTTTCTCATAAGGTGTTACTGGCAGAGGGCTCTGCGAGACAAATGCTTCCAAAAAAAACTGGGAACTACTGAAGTTCGAAATAGCAAAATACTGAAGACAGTATGGGTCCACCTTAGCCAAAATAAGAAAAGAAAAAGAAACAGAAGTGATTACTAAAATTTCCACTCTCACCCAGCGCATGCCTGAAGACTTAACAGAGGATGACAAAAAATATCTAACAGAGCAGCAAATCAAGCTAGATGAAATATACAGAGTCAAAGCAGAAGGTGCTTATGTGAGATCCAGGAAGCAATGGCTGGAAGAAGGGGAGAAAAACACAGCATACTTTTTTAGGCTGGAAAAGTCGCGTAGCAGAACGAACTGCATCCAAAAACTGAATATAGATGGAGCTGTCACAGATGACTAGGGTTGCAAAGGGGTGGAAAGTTTCCGGTAAATTTCCAGAAAGTTTCCAGTAAATTTCCATGGGAAGTTAAGCTGGGGAATTTTGGAAATATTCCAAATTGGAAACTTTCCATGGGAATTATGGGAATTAAATGGGAATTTATGGGAATTAAATGGGAATTTATGGGAATTAAATGGGAATTTATGGCAACTGAGGGTAATTTAGTGGAAAGGTATCATCATTTGATTGATTAATTGGATAAAGAAAGTCCACCCCTTAATTAAAAATCAGAACATTATTTTAAGTTGACGATGAAAAAAGGTGCACAAACAATGTTGCTTGATGTGCCTGAGCTGTTGAAGTTATATTAAATTATACAATCATTTATAATTTAATATTAAAAAAGCAACTAAATGTTATTATTCTTAATGGTTTCACACACAACTCTGAAAAAATACAACAATGTGTCTGTGAAGCTACACATCCCTGAGGGGGGTGTGTCCAATGTATCGTGGTGGAGATACAACTCATAAAATCCAAAATATACAAGATGTTTTATTTTTTCCACCTAGGATTGTAGAAATCATCTGTGCATGTGATGGAGGAATGCACAGTGCATGTAGGGGGCGTGGTCTCAGTAGCCCTGCAGTAAACAGTGTGCTATGTGAGCATGTGATAGCATAGATATTCAACTGTACTGCATGATATCTGGTTGTTTTAGTCAGGATTATGCTAAAATATTATTTTACACAACTATATTTAAGTTCCCTAATAAGAACATACCTTCAGTTTAGTAAATTCCCAGTTTATTCCCGTTAATTCCCATTAATTCCCGTTAATTCCCGTTAATTCCCATGGAAAGTTTCCAAGTTTGAAAATTCCCGGAATTTTGCAACCCTACAGATGACCCTCAAATGGTATCTAACCATTAACCCCACTACCCCAGGCAGACCAATACTACATAATTAATTTAATATTACTTCTAGCCAAAACTCACATCCATAACAGGAAATTCAATAATCAAATACCATGCATTTACCGTCTTGAAGGGGAAATCAGGCAATACATTAATACAATCAGCCAGTCTGAAAACAAAAAAGCCTTAAGAACTCAACAAGTATTTTGTTTGTTTCCATGTGTTTGAATCAATGTGGCCTATCAGACATGTATTCTGATTTTTTTAATCCTGCACGCTATGTTTTTGTTGTCTTAAGTAACTTTCCAATCAATTTGATATCTGACTTTTGCATGTAACCCCCTCACTCTTTGTTTGTCGATGTCCACTGTGTGAAATAAATAAAAAAAAAATAAAAAATAAAAATAAAAAATAAAAGTGATGTGTGTTTTGGTTCAGAGCCAGCTGGAGGCGCTGATGAGCATCCTGAAGGAACACATCACACACATGGAGAAAGATCAGCTCAACTTCCACCAATCAGAGCTCACCGCCTTCTTCCTCACCGCGCTGGACTTCAGAGCCGAGCACTGTCAGGTACACACACACACACACACACTATAATACACACACCCATCTATCTCGTCTCTATTCTGACCTCTGACCCCCAGACAGTTACAGACAGTTATTCTAACCTCTGACCTCTGACCCCCCCCCCCTCCTCTCAGGGTGACCTGGCGAGCACAGCGCAGGTCGAGGGCTCAGTGATCGACTGTCTGATCGTCATGGTGATGAAACTGTCGGAGGTGACGTTCAGGCCGCTCTTCTTCAAGGTAACGACACCTCACCCTGAACGCTCTGGTTGTTATTATCATTATTATTATATTTCATCGTTTTGTTTTCTCCATCAGCTGTTCGATTGGGCTAAATCTGAAACAGGAAGTAAAGATCGTCTGCTGACCTTCTACCGACTGTCCGATCGCATCGCCGAGCGGCTCAAAGGTTTGTTCGTCCTGTTCGCCGGAAACCTGGTGAAGAGTTTCTCTGACCTGCTGAGACAAACCAACGCCTCCAAGACTGGTGAGATACATACGGCTCTTTATTATGGTTTATGAATATGACTTACTCTATTATTATATATATATATGACTTATTTTATGATGTGTGTGTGTGTGTGTGTGTGTACTTCCTGTCTTGTTGTAAATACTTCCCGTCTTGTTGTGTGTACTTCCTGTCTTGTTGTGTATACTTCCTGTCTTGTTGTGTGTATACTTCCTGTCTTGTTGGGTGTACTTCCTGTCTTGTTGTGTGTGTACTTCCTGTCTTATTGTATCTACTTCCTGTCTTGTTGTGTGTGTGTGTGTACTTCCTGTCTTGTTGTGTATACTTCCTGTCTTGTTGTGTGTATACTTCCTGTCTTGTTGGGTGTACTTCCTGTCTTGTTGTGTATACTTCCTGTCTTGTTGTGTGTACTTCCTGTCTTGTTGTGTGTCTCTCTGTGTGTGTGTGTGTGTGTGTGTGTACTTCCTGTCTTATTGTATATACTTCCTGTCTTGTTGTGTGTATCTACTTCCTGTCTTGTTGTGTGTACTTCCTGTCTTGATGTATCTACTTCCTGTCTTGTTGTGGATGTTCAGGCGAGCGGGTGTTTGAAGGCGAGCGCTGCGCTGAGAAGAACGACCTGCTGCTTCGCTTCGTGCTCGACTGTCTGCAGAAGATCTTCCTCTACGACACGCAGCGCTTCCTCAGCAAGGAGAGAGCCGACGCACTGCTGGGACCGCTGGTGGACCAGGTCATACACACACGCACACACACACACACACATACACACACAGAGACACACACACATACACGTTTTTACGACCTCGTGGGGACCCTGACTGGGTTGCAGCCTTTCTAAAGGGTCTACAGACGTAATTTTAACTCCTAAATTCATCGTAATTCTGTTTGAACAAAAAAATGACTTTAAATATCAAAAACTCTCATAAATTTGAAACCTGAATGTTGGTAACCCGTGTAACTCTGTGTTCCAGATGAGTGTGAGGAGGTGGAGCAGCAGGTGCAGAAGGTGGTTCAGGAGATGGAGAACATCCTGGGAGAGCCGCTGCAGAGCTACTTCTAACCCCGACCCTCACCTCACACTTCTCTCTGTTCCTTTGAGTTTTATAAGAAATAAACATTTGAGCGTCTCCATCAGAGTGAGTTTGTTGTTTTTGTTTAGAGAAAAGAAAAAATTAAGTCCAAATATCTCAAACACACACAAGTTGTCATTTTGTGAGAAATGTACGGTGGCTGAGAAGGAGTAGCTCATTTAGCCGACAGGAAGCTCATTTAGCCGACAGGAAGCTCATTTAGCCGACAGGAAGCTCATTTAGCCGACAGGAAGCTCATTTAGCCGACAGGAAGCTCATTTAGCCGACAGGAAGCTCATTTAGCCGACAGGAAGCTCATTTAGCCGACAGGAAGCTCATTTAGCCAACAGGTAGCTGTACAGGTTCTGGTTCTTGAATGCAACCCCGATTGGCACACACTGAAAGAAATGGGATTACATTAAACACAACTTACCCACAAGGGCTCAATGAAAACATGTATTTCAGGCCTTAGTTCTCTTCTTGAGGAGGCGAGAGTTACTAATGCTCTGTATTGTTTGTATTCACTCTTCCATTGACCTGCAGGGACCACTACTGCTCTCATCTCATGTTAAAAGGCAAATTGCTTCCTTTTTTGTCACAGGGCTTTCCCCTCAACTCAACCTTTTACTTCCTGAGGCGGACACAGGATTCTTACCTGAACCTAAATGTCAGTGATTAGTGCCTCAACTCAACCCTCTTACTTTCCCAGGCTGATACTGGCTTCCTGCTTAAACTTAACCGTTACGGGCTTCTGCCTGAACTTTGTTGTGAAAAGGTTGTTATTAAAGTAGGCAATATATGTACAAGAAGGAATTTAAAATGATAGATGATTAAATCTCAAAGTGCATAAATTCTCCTAATATTAACTAAAAACTTGTGGAGCAGCTTTTACCTCTGTATAATGAATTCCAAACTTCCCCCTCTGTCTTTTAACGTTCAAACTGACTGACTGCATCGGCTTTTATGTCAAAATCAGTTGCACAGAAAGCTTCTGACATGTTGATCAAATAATCTGAATTTGTTGTCTTGTAGTTTTTTGCAGTGGAACTGTGACGGCCGCTCACAGAGAGCTTGGAAACCTGCGACGTGCCAGTAAAAGTTCAAGGAGCACCACACGTTGAGGATTTAGTCCAAGTACCTGAACCTCCCGATCTTACTGTTGACCCAAGGGTTCATGGGTAATGCAGACACTTGTGCCATGGTGCAAACCCTTAATATTTAACTATAAATCCAGGGGATCTCAAAAGTGTATTATAACAGCTGGAATGTTCCATTGTTCTTCTTCTCTTTAAATAAATCCAAATGTTGGTAATGTGAGTATTGTTATAATCCTCATTTCATTCACTCCAGACGAACAACCCTAACCCTCAACATACCTGGAGGTTCATCTTCCATGTATGAGTAATTCTGTCATCAATTTCAAAAATGACAATGAATGCAAACAGATGTTGTCAATTCAGACATTTATAACTTTGTTGTACAAGAGTTAGTCTCACACAAATATCCACACAGTGAGACAAGCTGCAATGGCCTTTTAGAGGAGCCACGTGCACAGTATACTCAACATAAAACATGCCTCAGTAACAGACATGCTCACACACAGCAGAACAACAACAAGCCACTCATCATTTAAAAATATAAAATGCTGACCAGGTCAGATGAGCTACATACTGTACTAAAGTCATTACTGATGACTGTTTTATAAAGCTTTTAAAAATATGTCAAACAAACACATCTTTCAAGTAAACGGTTTTTTTCCTCTTTCCAAACATAACATCTGGCAGTCGTTAAGTCTCACACAGTCCAGCATCAGGAGGCAGAAAGACCTCAAAATATCCAGGAGGCTACACAACACACGTGCCAAAGCATGCAAATGAAAACACACAAAAGCAAAAACGCACACGTGCTAATGAGTAAAATATGAATATTAATATGGAGGAGTCAGCCTTCTGTGCAGTGACCGTCTGTTACCTGCCAGTTCAGCGTCTGGGCTTGGTGTACACGCAGCTGTACGCACTGTCCACTTTAGGACAGAAGCGCTTGGTATGAGCTTTGGCCCCCGTGGCCCCACAGAGTGGACACACGTACTGATGCAGGTAGGGGCACAGGACGTCTCCGGCCTGGTTCTTCAGCCAGTGGGACCCATACACCAGATCAGACTCCCCGTTGTGTTTGCAGAAGCTGCAGAACATGCGCTCTGATGGTGGATGTGACGGAGGCGGCTCAGTTGTTTTAAAACGAGTCGTCTTCTTGCACTTCTTTGGTCCCCTAGAACCCGGCGGTCTTGGCGCTGGTTTCAGATCCCCTGTGTCTGGTCCATCAGCAGAACAAGCGTGTGGTGCGTCCCATAGGCCACCAGCTGGCTGCTGGTGAGCGGAATAGCCTGGCAGTGTAGGTTCAGCCGGGAGATCTGGCGCACAGTCTGCACCGAGGTCGCCACTTTGGCAGAGTGCGTTAATGCACACGGACCCCAAAGCCTCACTAAGGGAATCAGATTGTGACTGCGGAGCACTGGAGGCTGCCACTGATGACTGAGTATCTGTGTTCCGGCACAGCATCTCTCGGTTTGCATCTGAAAGTCCCATGTAGTCTCTCCGGGGCTGGAAACCTTTGCTCTCCGGCTCCATGAAACGCTTCATTCTCACTGCTCGTTTTGTTCCAGCAGCCAATCACATGACCTCATGCACTACACATGCAGGTCGGTTCTTAAAGTTGTAAAACATCCAAAGCAATGTGGTTTTGTAGCAGCATAGAGGGCACTGCCCTTGATTACAGCCAGCTGGTGGCTGTTGGCCCAGCATTGTAGATGTGCGGTCGTCTCTAGCCGCCTCGTTGTCTTGCGCTCCCGCCACGTCATTTCCGCACCAGCTGTGTTGTATCACAGGTAATTGCCACCTGCCGCTGCTTCAAATTGTGTACTCTCGGGGTGCTGACGGCATTTGTGTCCTCCGCCGCGTAACTGTGGGACTTCTGCGCCTTGTGCTCCTGTGTTAGGTGGCATCGTGTTGTTGGTAGGTGTCCTTTCTCTCTCTACTTCATGCTGTTGTCTGCTGTCGGCTAAGCCTTAGTGTGGTTACAGGTAGATGCCGGTACCTGTGTGACTGTCCTCTCTTCCTCACGCCTGTGCCTGCTCGAAATCTGAGGGTAGGTTTCTGGTGGAGCACATGACTGTGAGTATTCTTATGCTCTTTTTGTCTGCATTGTTAGTAAATTTCACATTTTTGCCATTCCCCATACTAATCAATGTGATATCACACACACACACACACACACCTGTCACATGACCACATGAGCTGAGACAGTTTCAATGCCGACTACATGACACTGAATTTGTGAATATTTCTCTTTGTGTGTGTGTGTGTGTGTGTGTGTGTCTGTGTGCAGGTGGAGAACACTGTGGGTGGGGAGCAGCTGTACCAGCAGATGGTGACCCAGCACCTGGTTCCGTGTGTGGGTCAGTTCTCTGTGGCGCTGGCCGACGACGCGCTGTGGAAGAGCCTCAACTACCAAATCCTGCTGAAGACCAGACACACCGCCTCCAAGGTGAGTACACACACACACACACACTCTCGCACACCAGGCTCTTGGTGTGTAACTGTCCCCCCCCCTCCCCAGGTGCAGTTCTCCTCCCTGTTGGTGCTCATGGAGCTCGCAGCCAAACTGAAGGAGAACTACATGGTGCTGCTGCCAGAGACCATCCCCTTCCTGGCTGAACTCATGGAGGGTAAGCACACGCACATGCACAACCATATGTACATGCATACATGCATACATGCATACATGCATACATGCATACATGCATACATATCCACACACATACATACATATCCACACACATACATACATACATATCCACACACATACATGCATACATATCCACACACATTTATACACATACACACACGCACACACACACACACACACACACACACATGCAGCAGTGTGTTAACCCGTGTAACTCTGTGTTCCAGATGAGTGTGAGGAGGTGGAGCAGCAGGTGCAGAAGGTGGTTCAGGAGATGGAGAACATCCTGGGAGAGCCGCTGCAGAGCTACTTCTAACCCGACCCTCACCTCACACTTCTCTCTGTTCCTTTGAGTTTTATAAGAAATAAACATTTGAGCGTCTCCATCAGAGTGAGTTTGTTGTTTTTGTTTAGAGAAAAGAAAAAATTAAGTCCAAATATCTCAAACACACACAAGTTGTCATTTTGTGAGAAATGTACGGTGGCTGAGAAGGAGTAGCTCATTTAGCCGACAGGAAGCTCATTTAGCCGACAGGAAGCTCATTTAGCCGACAGGTAGCTCATTTAGCCGACAGGAAGCTCATTTAGCCGACAGGAAGCTCATTTAGCCGACAGGAAGCTCATTTAGCCGACAGGAAGCTCATTTAGCCGACAGGAAGCTCATTTAGCCGACAGGAAGCTCATTTAGCCAACAGGTAGCTGTACAGGTTCTGGTTCTTGAATGCAACCCCGATTGGCACACACTGAAAGAAATGGGATTACATTAAACACAACTTACCCACAAGGGCTCAATGAAAACATGTATTTCAGGCCTTAGTTCTCTTCTTGAGGAGGCGAGAGTTACTAATGCTCTGTATTGTTTGTATTCACTCTTCCATTGACCTGCAGGGACCACTACTGCTCTCATCTCATGTTAAAAGGCAAATTGCTTCCTTTTTTGTCACAGGGCTTTCCCCTCAACTCAACCTTTTACTTCCTGAGGCGGACACAGGATTCTTACCTGAACCTAAATGTCAGTGATTAGTGCCTCAACTCAACCCTCTTACTTTCCCAGGCTGATACTGGCTTCCTGCTTAAACTTAACCGTTACGGGCTTCTGCCTGAACTTTGTTGTGAAAAGGTTGTTATTAAAGTAGGCAATATATGTACAAGAAGGAATTTAAAATGATAGATGATTAAATCTCAAAGTGCATAAATTCTCCTAATATTAACTAAAAACTTGTGGAGCAGCTTTTACCTCTGTATAATGAATTCCAAACTTCCCCCTCTGTCTTTTAACGTTCAAACTGACTGACTGCATCGGCTTTTATGTCAAAATCAGTTGCACAGAAAGCTTCTGACATGTTGATCAAATAATCTGAATTTGTTGTCTTGTAGTTTTTTGCAGTGGAACTGTGACGGCCGCTCACAGAGAGCTTGGAAACCTGCGACGTGCCAGTAAAAGTTCAAGGAGCACCACACGTTGAGGATTTAGTCCAAGTACCTGAACCTCCCGATCTTACTGTTGACCCAAGGGTTCATGGGTAATGCAGACACTTGTGCCATGGTGCAAACCCTTAATATTTAACTATAAATCCAGGGGATCTCAAAAGTGTATTATAACAGCTGGAATGTTCCATTGTTCTTCTTCTCTTTAAATAAATCCAAATGTTGGTAATGTGAGTATTGTTATAATCCTCATTTCATTCACTCCAGACGAACAACCCTAACCCTCAACATACCTGGAGGTTCATCTTCCATGTATGAGTAATTCTGTCATCAATTTCAAAAATGACAATGAATGCAAACAGATGTTGTCAATTCAGACATTTATAACTTTGTTGTACAAGAGTTAGTCTCACACAAATATCCACACAGTGAGACAAGCTGCAATGGCCTTTTAGAGGAGCCACGTGCACAGTATACTCAACATAAAACATGCCTCAGTAACAGACATGCTCACACACAGCAGAACAACAACAAGCCACTCATCATTTAAAAATATAAAATGCTGACCAGGTCAGATGAGCTACATACTGTACTAAAGTCATTACTGATGACTGTTTTATAAAGCTTTTAAAAATATGTCAAACAAACACATCTTTCAAGTAAACGGTTTTTTTCCTCTTTCCAAACATAACATCTGGCAGTCGTTAAGTCTCACACAGTCCAGCATCAGGAGGCAGAAAGACCTCAAAATATCCAGGAGGCTACACAACACACGTGCCAAAGCATGCAAATGAAAACACACAAAAGCAAAAACGCACACGTGCTAATGAGTAAAATATGAATATTAATATGGAGGAGTCAGCCTTCTGTGCAGTGACCGTCTGTTACCTGCCAGTTCAGCGTCTGGGCTTGGTGTACACGCAGCTGTACGCACTGTCCACTTTAGGACAGAAGCGCTTGGTATGAGCTTTGGCCCCCGTGGCCCCACAGAGTGGACACACGTACTGATGCAGGTAGGGGCACAGGACGTCTCCGGCCTGGTTCTTCAGCCAGTGGGACCCATACACCAGATCAGACTCCCCGTTGTGTTTGCAGAAGCTGCAGAACATGCGCTCTGATGGTGGATGTGACGGAGGCGGCTCAGTTGTTTTAAAACCAGCTGGCTGCTGGTGAGCGGAATAGCCTGGCAGTGTAGGTTCAGCCGGGAGATCTGGCGCACAGTCTGCACCGAGGTCGCCACTTTGGCAGAGTGCGTTAATGCACACGGACCCCAAAGCCTCACTAAGGGAATCAGATTGTGACTGCGGAGCACTGGAGGCTGCCACTGATGACTGAGTATCTGTGTTCCGGCACAGCATCTCTCGGATTACATCTGAAAGTCCCATGTAGTCTCTCCAGGGCTGGAAACCTTTGCTCTCCGGCTCCATGAAACGCTTCATTCTCACTGCTCGTTTTGTTCCAGCAGCCAATCACATGACCTCATGCACGTTGCAACCCAGTCTCACGGAAATACGTGACGCTGTCACGTATTTTAATCTATTGATTCGTTGTCTGGGACACGAAATTTCCACTTTTTTCGTGTCACCAAGAACGATTTTCAAACTCATGTATTTCAATAGGAGGTATTTTTCGTGTCACTCAGCACGACTGTCAAACTATTGTTCTGTCCCGGAGCTTTCTCCCTATTGTCCCTTAAGGGGCTCCGTACAGATAATTTATTGTTTATTTTTTTTATTTGTTTCAACATTTTTCAACACAAAAACAAAAAAATTGTCCTTGATAACTAACAAATTGACAGCTTTTGGTCACCCGGTTATACTTTCACCTTTGGTTCTGGAAATTGTGACAATTCACGGATATATTTAGTGCAGGTGCGCTGCTCTGCTGGCAATAAACTGGTTGTGCTGGGCAGTAACATACGTTTAGAGTATTTACATTTAGAGGCATTTTCCTACATGTGAATTAAGATCAAATATTTGAAAACGAAGGTAACAGGAATTACTTTTTAAATGAAGATATTTTGCTTTTACAGCGCATCTCAGTTAACGTGCTCTGTAACACATTGTATCTAAGCGGCTCTCAGAATAAATAATTAAATAAGTAATCATTCAGACAGCTGGATTTATTCATTCGTCTCAATTACAAAAGCATCACCCTTTACTTTTAATGATATCTGTAAAAGTTGACAGCGATTTACTGACTGCGTTAGCCATGAGCTTTCTCCGCTGTTGCCATGGTGAAGACTCAAGCTATCTGGTGACGAAATCACTGTCGTCAGTTTTAGCGGGGATTTCGCTCTTTCGCTCCCAAACCACCATTAAGGTAAGTTGTATGACTATACGTCTGCTATATGTTTTGTTTAATATGATAAATTACTTGCATAGTTTAAATACAGCAATACAGCATTAACGTTATATCCAATGAATTGTAGCGTTGAGCATTAAGCAGATGTCATAATTATGACTATAATAATGTGTGAATAAATTAATTACTGTGTGAGCTCATCTAGACGTTGTTATTTCATCTGTCACTGTGGATCACTTTTAAAGTTAGCTGTTGTGGGTTTTACTTTGCTCTGTGTTAAGTGTGTAGAAAACAAGTAAGGGGCTCACTTTGAACAATTTATTCAGTAGGCCTACCCATCGGTAAGGTATTCAATACCTTTCCTGCATTATTAAATTATATTATTAAAAGTCCGCCATAGAGATAAAGAAAAACCCGCTAAAATAAGTACAACGAAACCCTCCCTACTGCTGGTCTTCCATGCGGTCCTTCAAAATAAAATTCCGCTTCAGAGTAAACATTATTCCAAAACCCTGTACATAATAGCGCAACATCTTCACATTACTACAGTAATACTATACAGTGCACACAGAGATTTACCCCTTGACCCTTAAGTACCCTTAAGTAGTTATAACAAGACCTGAATTCACAATTTCTCCATTTTAAACCGCTCAATGTAAATATAAACATACCGTAGCTAGGGATGAACGATTAACAGTTTAAAGGTAAACCATGGTAGTATTCCTGACAGTTAATATTAGGCTATTGTTTCAAAACTTAATTATCATTAAAACCACAGTTAATCACACCCTCCCAGGCACAGGTGCAGTGTGAATTAATATTAATTCACATCTGATATGGTTTTCTTATCATTAGGTATTGGCTATATTAGTATTGTATTTTTTTGCAAACCAAAAGTGCACATTGCTGCTAACTTAGTTTGTGATTGATGGTTGACTTTTTTTTTTCTCCCTGCAGCTCCTGTATAGTCAACCCCCATCACACCTTATTGTCAGCATTTTGAAGACCCAAAGGCACTTTTAAGAGGCACGTCCATCTGTCTGCTTGTCAGTCAGTCTGTCTGTCTAGCTATCTATCTGTCTATCTGCCTGTCTGCCTGTCTGCTTGTCAGTCTGTCTGTCTAGCTATCTATCTGTCTATCTGCCTGTCTGCCTGTCTGCCTGTCTGTCTGTCTATCTATCTATCTGCCTGTCTGCCTGTCTGCCTGTCTGTCTGTCTGTCTATCTATCTGCCTGTTTAGGTCAGTCTGTTTGTGTTGCAATGGCCACAAGACGTACCCTTACCGCCAGCATCCAAGCTACCAAGAGGGGAAACGTATGGCGCTTGAAATGGAACAAGACCACATTCTAGCTGAAGCCAAGGTTAGTGTTTTTATATCACTCAATCTCATTCATTTTGTACTTGAACAAACGCATGGGTGGCAAATTATTTTAATGGAATACCTGGATGATATAAGTGACTTTGTCATTTGTCACCTTTCTCGGTTTCCTTTAACTATTCAATTTTCACTTCAACACACAGAGAGCAGTTGAGGAGAGGAAACGGGCACATTCTGGTGGACAACCTCCACATAGGTCCAATAGTGACTGTGCCAGACGAGGCAAGCCGAGGGGGAGGCGTGGAGGGCGACGCCAAGCCTCAGCTACAGGGTCTTATCTGAATTATTTGACATTTATTGGAATTTAATGTGTAAATACTGTATCAGTTTGTAGCATGACATTTTTTTTATTAATGTTAATTATTCTTTAATGTACTCTTTTACAGCCACATTCCCCCCAGCTCAGTGCTCCCTGTCATCCAGTGTGGACGTTCCACTTACTGCACCCTCAGCACAACTAAATCCTCAAGAGGCATTTGGTAAATCACACTGATGAGTTTAAGTTTAAATCTCAAATTTAAAGTTATCACTGAGAGAAAAAAGCCCTTTTTACTCTTGGTCCATGTACTTTTACTGTCATTTATGTCAAAGGAAAAATTTTGGCCAGTTCGATAATGAACTGTGAATCCGTTATAGACAAAGTTTATATTTTCTTTACAGAAAAGTTCATGGAGAGGCTTTCTTCTCTAAATGCTTCGTGTCCTTCTGCTGAGCCTCAAAGAAGCTCTGCATCGTCATGGACTTTTCGGCAGCAGAAAGCCTCAGAGTGCTGGAAAGAAGCACGACCATACCACCTGCAATGCCTCATTGAAAAAGAGGCTGTTGGTCGTCCCTTGTGTTGCCTCTGCCACAAGCCTGCTGTTATTAGGTTGGATCACATTAATCTTAAACTTTATTTACCCAGGGTAGGCTTGCTAAGCATTACAGTAATTCTCAGTGCCCTGCGATAGGCTAACATGCATGTCTTTTGGGGTCGGAGATAAATTGGATTCCCAGAGGAAACCTACATGAATGTGAAAAGTACATTCTGTACATCTAGGACTTTCTTATCAAACTGATTATCTATCTTAATTTAGAATACAGTAGCTTACTGTAATATATATAGTATATATATAGTCGATTATATTAATTTTGTATTTTATCCCTAGGTGCAGAGAGTGTCTCCCTGAAGAGTGGTTCTGTGAGGACTGCGATGTACTGCATCACAAAAAACAGCCACTCCACAACAGGGAATGTCTGATACGTGGGTTTTTTGAACCGATTCCTCCAACCACACATGTCATTAGAGGGGAGGGTCGATACAACACAGGAGCAAGGTATATTCTCAAAAAAGCTTTTATTTTGCTGTTCACATGTGTCTACAGCTTTTAACAGATAATATGAATAATAAATGGTCTTCTTTCTTTTTGCCAGCTTGCATCTTGCCAACTGTGAGAGTGTCAAACTGCGTCTGTGACGGCACAACCTTCACTGTGTTACCAGGCAAACCAGTGATTTTAATTACCATCAATGGTAAAAACAATTCACTATTTAAATTTCTATTTCAAGATGATTTCCAGAAATCAAATCACATATCAAGATATTGAGGGTGTTATAAAATGTGTACTAAGCATGTTTTTTTTCTTTCTTGTTCTAAGGGCGTTATGACTTGCATCAGCCGCTGTATACATGTCAAACGTGCCAGCAGCAGTGGATCCCTGACATGAAGGACTTCCTCCGGAGTGGATATTGGCCAGCCTCTGTCAATACTTCCACGTTGTACACGTTGGACCTCTTGAGCTCCTTTCAGGAACTCAAAGTCATCTCTCCGGGATTCTCCAGACAGGCCTTCGCGAAGCTGCTGGAGCATCGCACCAAGTGTGGAGGACGGGTTAGTATTATTGTTCTTGGCCATAATACAACATTTCTGTACATAAGCAGACAACATCACAAAGATGGTTTTATTCTATGTATCTTCCAGTCTGGACATATCAACGGCGACACTCTGCAGCGCAGCTTCTTAGAGTTTTCCTATGCTTCGTTTGAGGAAGACCAACTCTGCTGTGGTGCTGATTTCACCTGCCCAGCCTGCACACCAGAAATGTTGGCTGTTTCAGCAGACGGAAACAGGAAATTATATCGCTTTCGCCGAAATGGAAGGTGCCTTTTGTTCCAATGTTATTATAGATTGATTGATTGATTGATTGATTTAGTTATATATTTAATAAATTGATTTCCTATTTGTCTTCCACAGTTCTGGTGACAATGCCTTTTTTGAGGGAGTCTTTGTGGCTGAAGACAGTGCAGTGTCTGGATTTGTGGACATAATTCAGAAAGCCGTGAAAAAAGCAAGTTTGAATCGTAATTTGACAAAATACTTCTGTTACTAAAATAACCATATATATCCAACCTAGATCTCTTCCCCAATTGCAACTTCTGCCTACCAACTACAAAATCAAATTGAGAGAATACATGGCATATACAGTGTTTTATGATACCATAGATTTTATTAGATTTATTTTTGTTTACGTGTGTCATAGACACATGGAAGAGGCACGTGTGGGGACTCCCAGTGGACAGCAGCAAGGGAGACTTCAAGAAGGGCTTCCAAATTGGATGAAGAGGGCATGGAAGTTGCTGTGTGCTGCCATGATGTCCTTCTCAAAGCCCTTAATATGTACAGGGGAGAAATATTCGCGTATCCCCTGTACCTTCAAAAGGAGCTGATGCCAGCTAAGGCACAATTCTTCGCCATGGATGTGGCTTGCAAATACTGGCCATACCTGGAGAAAGTTGCCAGTGTCCTTCCTGCTCTCCAGGAGCTGACCACCATGAAACCATTTCTCAGCATAATGCATGCTCGAGCTCATGCTACTAAGTGTGAGGTATGTTTTTTTGTTTTTTTTTTCATATGTAAATTGTAATGTTTAATAATATAAAATTGAAGTTAATGGGTAAACTATACTATGTATACTTTTTGTGTTACCATTCCACTCAACCTTTACTAACAGATTAAATGGAGTGGTAGGAATCAGGAAGGAGCAGGGACAACTGCCGGTGAAGAGGTAGAACAAGTGAACAGCTACCTCTCTCGTTGTGCCCTTACGACAAAATATATGTCGAAAGCAGGTGATCAGAGTGTTTTCCATATTTTTGCATACTTTTTTTTCAATGACTGCATGCCATAAACTCATACTTTGCCTTCAATAGCCCGGGTGGACATGCTTACATTGCATGCAATGGGGTGGAACCGCAAAAAAAAGGATTCCTTACATCAGGCACTTTCCACAAGATATGTGAAGGTAGGTCTAATGGTTTTATTTTGTCCTTTGTTGTTGTCATTTGAGCTGTTGTTAATCATAGACTTTATCCTGATTACTGTGTAACACTGTTTATCAGACTTGTCAAAGGCTCCTGGAAGAAAATGCAAAGCTAGCAGAGCTAAAAACACAACTACATTGCTCTGATGAAATGGTGTCACAGTGGGTTTCTGATGTGTTTTTCTGTTGGAGTGAGGGTATGGGTCTGAGAGACTTTTTTGTACGTCTTTAGATGATACATAAGTGTACCAAATTTTGTTCATCTACGTCAAACTGGAGGAAGGGGCTCAATTTTCTTAATCTTCTACAGGGTGCAGTACCCCCATTTGGCCAGCAGTTCCTGTTTAATGGCGAAACGTCAAAATTACTCACGTCGCAACGAAGCAACCAAATCCCTATTCAGAAAGTTTTTGATAACTTTTCATCTCCAATGTCTCAAGATGTTTCTGAGTGAATTTGAAGTCGGTCGGATTAAATCCCTAGGACAAGTTCGTTAAAGTACCAGGTGTGGAAAACAACAAAATCGCACATATTTTTCAAAATGGCCGACTTCCTGTTCGAGTGAGGGTATGGGTCCAGGAGACTTTTTTGTCCGTCTTTACAAGATACATATGTGTACCGAATTTCGTTTCTCTATGTCAATCTGAGTTGAGGGACTCAATTTTTTTTTAATTTTCAAGAGTGCACTATTGTATCCAGTAGGTGGCGCTATGGAGCTGACACAGTATTGATGCATAGACATGCTAGAGTGGGACCCTCTACATGTGTGATTAATTTGGTGTAGATCGGACAATGTCTGTAGGAGTTATAAGGACTTCCTGTTTAATGGCGAAGGATCGAATTGCAAAGGAAATTATCGATGCCGCCACGCCCAAAACCGGATCCCTAATTAGAAAGTTTTTGACACTATAGTTCGAGTGACGCTATTGTTCAAGTGCTATGCTCACATCGTTACAGTCATTGTTACAGACATCCCAACTCTACCGCATATTGATAGCAGCTCCCTGACGCCTGCAAATAAGATCCAATCTCCCGCAATCTGGAGTGAGCAAGCAAGAGCGCGCGCTAGAGAGTGACTGCGTGTGTGTGTGTGTGCGACTATAAATGCAGCGCGTGTGAGAGCAAAGTATCCTTATAGCTCTGTGTTGCCATCGCACCCCCCGCCCCGCCCCTGCCCAGGGACATGTGGGTGGGAGGGCACACTGTCAGTCAAACTAAAGAAGACAGGCCACGCATAGAGCAGGTGCCATGGTTAACAGGTGATTTTAAGTGCTGCCGAGAGGATACTGCTTTTGCCAGTGTGCCAATGACTATGCTGCGGCGTGCTAACCATGCCACGCGTGCCTAAGGTTGCCGACCACTGCTGTATACTGTATGATCTGGGTGAAAGAAATAAGGGATGTTGATTGATTAAAGTAATCCACTTATAAAAATGCGAAATAATTGCAAGTATAATCATGCTGTATTTATGGTTATTTTCCTCATCTTCTTTAGCTACTACCTTTCATCAACTGACACTATCACATTGTGTTTTAAATAAGATGATGTATTGAGAAGTAAAACCAAAAATGTTCATCTTTGACAATTTATTTATATTTCATAAGAACAGAAAACAACAAACAACTATTCATTCATTCATTGAAGAACATCCTTTGGTTGCCAGGAATGGGCCCACTTCTTGCCACTGAAAACAGAAGGGATGTCTGTTACTGGTACTTGTTGAGTCTTTCCAATGAACTTAAACCATTAAACATGAACCAGCACACATCAACACATCACAATCAAAACAAAATCTTGAACACACTATGAAGTAAATTAATGATGCATAAACATATGGGTCGCTTTAACTAAAGCAAAGGTAAAAAAAATGAGACTACTGGTGGTAGGATAGATAGCCTGTAGGTGTGGACGTTTGTAATGAATTTGTAAACTCTTGTGTTTGTTCTCCAACATGGGACAAGATGAATATATACCATACTGCAGTGGCGGTTTTTGCTATGGGCAATGTGGGCAACCGCCCAGGGCGCAATCTACTTGGGGGCGCACGAGCACTCTCCAAAATAAAAAAGAGAAAAAACAGTCCGTCCTCAAAAAAAGAAAAGCGCGCCCTCAAAAAAAAAATCGCCAGTTTTCTAGACTAATACGCTCATTTCCACATCAAGTTGGTGCAGTGGGCGATGAGGTATGAGGGGCCCCTACTATCACATCAACTTGCTGCTCAGAGTCATGTATACAGGTTGTGTGTGTCAGAAGATAAGGCAAAGGGGAGGGGGCGGGGATCAACTTCTGCAGAGGCTGTGAGCAGGTTGTGAGTGAGTCTCACTCTCAGAGGAAAAGCAAAGGGGGGGAGGGGGGGAGGCGGGGGATAGACTGACCTGTGATGATTATGAGCCCAGGCCACACAACACAAACTGCTGCTTCCAAATAAATAGTAATACATTTATAAAATTAATACAGACCCATTATAGCTACATGTAAGTTATTGGAAAATGCAATAAATAAATAAATAACTTTACACCTGCACTTTCATGTGGTCAAGAACTCCCTGATAGCAATCTAATCACCCACAAAACATTTTAATGCCAGTTGTAAAAAGGGTGAAAGTCTGTCAGATTACGTTAATTATTAGTATTTTTCATTTATTTTATTTCATTCATTTGTATGATGACGGATGTGTGTAATTTACTTTGGTGTTTACATACTATATTTCATTTATTTATCTTATTTTTTGTGTGATGAAGGATTTGTGGGGAGGGGCGCCGATAGTCGGTCCGCCCAGGGCGCAAAACCAGCCAGAACCGCCTCTGCCATACTGGACAGGGCTCCCAGTCAACCAAGATTTCTTCTTTGCCCTATAAAGAGAAAAAAATCATAAATTCCATTTTTAGGATTAAGCTATTATTTTTAGCAGTTAATTTTCATTGATGCAGTGGGATGTAGTTGATATTTACAGTGTTTTGAAATTCATTTTTCAGTACAAAATATGTTTTTCAGTACAAAAAAAGGAGTCATCACCTGGTGTTTTACATATCTTGTCTCTCTTTGATTGTCTTAAAATTATTTTTTAAAATGAATTTGCCAAAAAAATTAAAAACATTGACTTTGTTGTGCCCCCCTGCCAGAATACACACGATTTTGTGTATTAACAAGGAAAAATGTGTTCCAGGTGACGACTCCTTTAATCTTACTCACAAGGAAGTTTCACAGTCCTAATAATCATAACCCTCTTATTATTATTTGATTGCTGTCTTACATTTCTCACTCTTTCTTTTACAATTTGTCTGATGGGAAAAGCCTCTAGACGAGAGTGGTAGGAGCAGTCTGTGCACATCAAAAACATGTACATATATTTTTAGATTAGTAACAAAATAATACAATCATGATGACTTAAAGCAGAAATAAGTGATATATTGTTGTTAATATAAGTGTTAAATAATTCTGTGCCATGATGATAGAAAACATGACACATTTAAACTTACTTTTCTGTGTCTTTTTCCTCACAGGCAGATGCTTTGGTGCCTCTGTGGAATAGAAGATTACAGTCCAGTCATAGGTCCAGACCAAAAAATCAGCTTGACAAATGAGCTATGGTCATAAATAGTAATCAGAATACCAATTAAATTCATTAAAATATTATAACTACCCTAAAGACAATATTTACGTACCTGACGTTTTCTTTTTTTCGTCTGTGATTAAGCACTGTGCCCGTGTCTGACCCTGTGGAGACAGATACAGGTTTGGAGAGGGAAATGAGTCATATACCAAATGAATCGTTAACTAATCAATTCAAAGACTAGATCATCACACCACAACTCAAATGCAGCAGTACAAGTAGGTAAATTAGTAGGTGTCCATACTGTATTTGGTTATCCCAATATGTTTCAACAAGTGCTGATCCTTCATTTCTGGCTTGGTCAGGGAATGCAAGGGGTGAGTAAATGGGTCAAAACAGACAGGGCTGATCCTGTGGAGAGTATACCAGATATACACATTTTCAGTACTCTACCCACCTCTGCTCTGCTCCTCCTCAACAGTTGGCACCTCCTCAGCATTCTGCACCTCCTCAGCAGTCTGCAAATTCTCAGCAGTTTGCAACTCCTCAGCAGTCTGCAACTCCTCAGCAGCCTGCAACTCCTCAGCAGCCTGCACCTCCTCAGCATTCTGCACCTCCTCAGCATTCTGCACCTCCTCAGCAGTCTGCAACTCCTCAGCAGTCTGCAACTCCTCAGCAGCCTGCAACTCCTCAGCAGCCTGCACCTCCTCAGCAGTCTGCAACTCCTCAGCAGTCTGCAAATTCTCAGCAGTTTGCAACTCCTCAGCAGTCTGCAACTCCTCAGCAGTCTGCAAATTCTCAGCAGTCTGCAACTCCTCAGCAGTCTGCAACTCCTCAGCAGCCTGCAACTCCTCAGCAGTCTGCAACTCCTCAGCAGTCTGCAACTCCTCAGCAGCCTGCAACTCCTCAGCAGTCTGCAAATTCTCAGCAGTTTGCAACTCCTCAGCAGCCTGCAACTCCTCAGCAGTTTGCAACTCCTCAGCAGCCTGCAACTCCTCAGCAGCCTGCAACTCCTCAGCAGTCTGCAACTCCTCAGCAGTCTGCAAATTCTCAGCAGTTTGCAACTCCTCAGCAGCCTGCAACTCCTCAGCAGTCTGCAACTCCTCAGCAGTCTGCAAATTCTCCTCAGCAGTCTGCAACTCCTCAGCAGCCTGCAACTCCTCAGCAGTCTGCAAATTCTCAGCAGTTTGCAACTCCTCAGCAGCCTGCAACTCCTCAGCAGTTTGCAACTCCTCAGCAGCCTGCAACTCCTCAGCAGCCTGCAACTCCTCAGCAGTCTGCAACTCCTCAGCAGTCTGCAAATTCTCAGCAGTTTGCAACTCCTCAGCAGCCTGCAACTCCTCAGCAGTCTGCAACTCCTCAGCAGTCTGCAAATTCTCAGCAGTCTGCAACTCCTCAGCAGTCTGCAACTCCTCAGCAGCCTGCAACTCCTCAGCAGTCTGCAACTCCTCAGCAGTCTGCAACTCCTCAGCAGCCTGCAACTCCTCAGCAGCCTGCACCTCCTCAGCAGTCTGCAACTCCTCAGCAGTCTGCAAATTCTCAGCAGTTTGCAACTCCTCAGCAGCCTGCAACTCCTCAGCAGTCTGCAACTCCTCAGCAGTCTGCAACTCCTCAGCAGTCTGCAAATTCTCAGCAGTTTGCAACTCCTCAGCAGCCTGCAACTCCTCAGCAGTTTGCAACTCCTCAGCAGCCTGCAACTCCTCAGCAGCCTGCAACTCCTCAGCAGTCTGCAACTCCTCAGCAGCCTGCAACTCCTCAGCAGTTTGCAACTCCTCAGCAGCCTGCAACTCCTCAGCAGCCTGCAACTCCTCAGCAGTCTGCAACTCCTCAGCAGCCTGCAACTCCTCAGCAGCCTGCAACTCCTCAGCAGTCTGCAACTCCTCAGCAGCCTGCAACTCCTCAGCAGTTTGCAACTCCTCAGCAGCCTGCAACTCCTCAGCAGCCTGCAACTCCTCAGCAGTCTGCAACTCCTCAGCAGTCTGCAAATTCTCAGCAGTTTGCAACTCCTCAGCAGCCTGCAACTCCTCAGCAGCCTGCAACTCCTCAGCAGCCTGCAACTCCTCAGCAGTCTGCAACTCCTCAACAGTCTGCAACTCCTCAGCAGTCTGCTCTGGGCTTAGGCTTAGGGCTCGCTCTTCATAGGCCCTGATCAGTTCAGAGCTGTAGGCTGCAGCAAAGAGGAAAAAAGACACTTGTAATGTAAACACTGACAATGTTGAACATTTTATTTTATATGTAAAATAATAGTTCAATGAAAATTCAGTCATTATCTACTCAACCTCAAGCTGTTGAGAAATACAGTGTAGTTTTTTAATACACAAAATCCTTCTGGACTTTTACAGGAAAACAGCTCGCAGCCTGTTTCCAAACAACAGAAGTTTACAGAGACCAGCAGTAGAACGTAATTACTCAACCGCCAAAACCTTAAAATGCCTCCAAAATACTTTTATTCCTTCTAACAAGTCTCCTGAAGCTGCCACATGCTGAGATGATTTGATTTTTAACAAAAAATGTCACTGTTGCAGCACAGCTACCTGTAAGAGCTAGCTTAGAGATGCAGTCACATGTGTGTGTGTGTGTGTGAGGAACACGACACATGACCGTAGCTCTAAGCTAGCTCTTCGCTAGAAACACAATGTAAATTATGTTTTTTCAAGTCAGCTGTGCATGTGGCAGCTTCAGGAGACGTTTAACACTGGTCTCTATAGACTTCTCTTGTCTGAAAAAACAATCAGTTTTCCTGTGAAACTCCAGCAGTGTTGAGTGGATTAAAAATACACCGGACTTCTCATTGACATGAGGGTGAGTAGATAATGTCAATTTAAGTTGCCACTCATGATGACTGAAGGTGATTCAAGTCGAAGTCACAATGACTCAGCTTTTTTTCATACAGATGCTGTAGGGTGCCTTGTGCTTTGGTGTAAAATTTGAACAATTAAAAAGCAATGTCTTTTTCCAGACATCAAGACCCAGTTACCAAGACCAAGATAATCCACAGACCTTGTTGTGCACAGTTTCATGTATGTAGTAACTACTTTTTTTTCGTTTTTTACACAGTGGATGACAAACTCACGGCAAACTCTACTTTGCAAAAAACAGCTATCTTACCATTTATTTTTAGATTTGTTCAAACTAGATTTTTTTTAAAGTGACAGCACTAGTACAGGACAGGTAAGAGGAAAATTATGTATTTTTAATCTAGAACTGCCCTTTTAAATCTGTGAGGCTATAGACAGCAGATGTTTAATGTTTTTATTACTAATTTACTTACTGACCAATTGTGACAAATAATCATTACCCAATTATTGCAAGTTTTTGTGACTAATGAACTGATTAAGCAGTCACATGTTTCAGGATTTATTAAGAGAAATGTAAGGATGGGTATTTGGTTTAACAGCAGACACTGTTTATACTGTAGAACATAACATGAAAGTGACCTAAAACTCCTTGGGTAAAAAGTTGTGCAAGGTAATCCATGGGTCCAACACTTTCAGCATGTACAATGAATTGTAACACTGGAAATCTGCCTTAATTACCTTGTCCCTCCGTGCTGCTTGCCTGCTCCTGGCTATTGACCTCCAAGGGGTCACACGGTGTCAGGTTAAGTGTGATCACCTGATCATCAGCTGCAGGAATTTCCTGACTCCAACCTATGCAAGTTAAACAATAGTTGTGTTATGCTTACTTAGAACAAAGAGGTCAACCAAGAGCTTCAACTGTGCCCGATTTAGTCTCTGAGAATTGTGTAGTCCTATTCTTCCCAACTTGATTTGTGGTCACTTTAGATTACAGGATGATTATTGACAGTTTACTGTCTTTTATAGTAGATATCTGTAAATTTGTGTTTGATTTTATGTGACTATAACAAATAAATAGAGTACACTGTTTATACATGAAAAAAACATAGAGTAATCATAATATCTATTCAAAGAATGACACACTGGACTGTGTGTGTCGTGATGTACACCATCATGGTTTTCTTTTGGTTTGTGCTATTTTTGTTAATGGTCCATCTGCATTTAAGATCATAATTTGAGAGTATATTGATATTCATATTAATTTGATTCATTGGCTCAGTGACCAAAACGTGTGTTAGGTCATTTGTAAAGTATTATCCATGTCTCATTAAGTACACAGTCATTCTGTATTCAAAAAGGTACATTTTATAAGTAGTTCAGCTTTGCTCTCAAAATAAACAGTCATGCTTTCTCATCTGCAAATCTTGCGCAATTACCCTGCAGTACCAATAAAAACAGTGTCAGCGAACAGGTAGAAAATGATTTTAGCTCAGTTTTCTTACAAGTTGTAGTTTGCAAAATCTTACAAAATGGTTTTTCAAACCAAACACTCGTTGTGAACTGTAAATTCAAAAATACAGTGCGTCCATCTCACCTTCACAAATAGACTCATAAAATGAGCCCATCTTCTGGAGTGAGTTCTGGGCATAAGGACTGAGTTCAAAACGAGGCGTTAAAACTTGACAATTTGTTGCTCCCGTCTTTGTCTCCTTGCCAAGAAGGAGAACCGGCTTGTAGCCCATGGCACGGAGTTTCTCAAGCTGCAACGACAAAATGATGCATTTGCTGGTTAAAAAATGTAAAAGCAACAGTAAAAATCAGCAAGTATATTACTGTAATTATTAAATATAAAAATACATCAAAAAATATAACATTCATGATGGCCTTATCATCATGGTTTAACAGGATACAGGAAAGGCTCAAACAGTAGAAGCAGAAACTAACTCTTCTACTGTATATAGACAAACAGCAATGTATTATTTCATACACTCTCCTCCAAGCAGAAGTTGAAAATCACTATGTATGGATACAATCAAACTTTGTGGCACATTTATAGCACAGGTTTGGCATCTACATAGATAGGAATGCTAACCTTTGTGATTCTATGACTGAATGGGTCATATGTACATTGTTAAGTGCTTTGAGTAATATGAACAGGGTTCATATTACATACTGTAGCACCAGTCACCAGCAAAATTCTGGTAAAATGTGCAAGTGAGTGGTAATACTCACCAGTAAAAAAAAAAATCAGTGGTACTCTATTGAGTGACTGGTAAATTAAAACTAAATAAAATTTGAACATTAACTATCCATTGGCCGATGGACAAAAAAGTTAATTTTGAAATCTGAGTATGAATGAAGTTCTGACCTTGTAGGGGAATGCTCTCTTGGTCATACATGGTACTGTCACAAAGTGACCAGGAGAGATCTTTGTTTTATTGCACTGTATTTGTTTTTTTGTGTAATTCATTTGGTTTGGTGTTTCTCTCTCCTGAGTGTCTGAAGGACCTCCCCTGCAGTAAATTGGCACACCTGTAGCCAAGTAGCAATCACCTCCAACACTGATAAAAGGACTCAGAGCAGGACTGAGAGGAGCCCTGGCCCCGGCCCCCGGCCCCCGGCCCCCGGCCCCCGGCCCCCGGCCCCCGGCCCGCTGAGACGGCAGAGACGGCAGAGACGGCAGAGAGAAGAGGACACCAGATACGCTGGCTGAGTGGATTGCCACACCCGTGCATAGAGGCGAGTAAACCAAATGCAGATTTGGACACACTGCAGTGAAGAATAAAATTGGTGCCGTTACTCTATGTTTTTCTTCTGTCCTGAGACACCTCCAGGGCCGGCTCACCGGAACACACTGCCAGTATATCAAGCGCCCTGCTGACAGCTGAGTGCACTACAGCTGTAGCCACGGCCTTGTCACCCGACTCTACCTTGCCCCTTTCCCCTTCCTCTTTGGACAGAACCCCTGGAACCAAGGTGGAGTACAGACCACAAAAAGGGGTACCACAGACTGGCCAGCTTTCTGGGATCCCCGCTAAAGACTGCGTCCCCATTTTTGACTGTTTTAACAAAGCCTGCCTGTTATTAAATTATCTAATTATTGGATTTTAACTGACTCTGTCTGTGTGCTTGTGTGCCTGAGATTTTAGAAACCTGTGACAGTACCACTAACTATAATTCATTTTCTAGATTATCTGGACAATTTAATGTGTTATAAAAACAGTACATACTACATACCAGGACTATAGCTTGATCGTTAATGGATGCCAGGTTGTGGTTCTTTCTTAGCCCAACCACCCATTCCACTCGCTTCTGGTCAAATTTTTGCAGCTTTTTATTCAGTCGCTGCTTGGCAGGCTGCTCCATTTTACATAATGTGCATTTTTTTTGGGCACAAAATAAAATGGCCTCACAAAAGGGGCACTTCTTTTTGATCGACCCCCCTGACATGATAAATAGACAGGCAGATAGACAGATAGATAGCTAGACAGACAGACTGACAAGCAGACAGGCAGACAGGCAGATAGACAGATAGATAGCTAGACAGACAGACTGACAAGCAGACAGGCAGACAGGCAGATAGACAGATAGATAGCTAGACAGACAGACTGACTGACAAGCAGACACATGGACGTGCCTCTTAAAAGTGCCTTTGGGTCTTCAAAATGCTGACAATAAGGTGTGATGGGGGTTGACTATACAGGAGCTGCAGGGAGAAAAAAAAAAGTCAACCATCAATCACAAACTAAGTTAGCAGCAATGTGCACTTTTGGTTTGCAAAAAAATACAATACTAATATAGCCAATACCTAATGATAAGAAAACCATATCAGATGTGAATTAATATTAATTCACACTGCACCTGTGCCTGGGAGGGTGTGATTAACTGTGGTTTTAATGATAATTAAGTTTTGAAACAATAGCCTAATATTAACTGTCAGGAATACTACCATGGTTTACCTTTAAACTGTTAATCGTTCATCCCTAGCTACGGTATGTTTATATTTACATTGAGCGGTTTAAAATGGAGAAATTGTGAATTCAGGTCTTGTTATAACTACTTAAGGGTACTTAAGGGTCAAGGGGTAAATCTCTGTGTGCACTGTATAGTATTACTGTAGTAATGTGAAGATGTTGCGCTATTATGTACAGGGTTTTGGAATAATGTTTACTCTGAAGCGGAATTTTATTTTGAAGGACCGCATGGAAGACCAGCAGTAGGGAGGGTTTCGTTGTACTTATTTTAGCGGGTTTTTCTTTATCTCTATGGCGGACTTTTAATAATATAATTTAATAATGCAGGAAAGGTATTGAATACCTTACCGATGGGTAGGCCTACTGAATAAATTGTTCAAAGTGAGCCCCTTACTTGTTTTCTACACACTTAACACAGAGCAAAGTAAAACCCACAACAGCTAACTTTAAAAGTGATCCACAGTGACAGATGAAATAACAACGTCTAGATGAGCTCACACAGTAATTAATTTATTCACACATTATTATAGTCATAATTATGACATCTGCTTAATGCTCAACGCTACAATTCATTGGATATAACGTTAATGCTGTATTGCTGTATTTAAACTATGCAAGTAATTTATCATATTAAACAAAACATATAGCAGACGTATAGTCATACAACTTACCTTAATGGTGGTTTGGGAGCGAAAGAGCGAAATCCCCGCTAAAACTGACGACAGTGATTTCGTCACCAGATAGCTTGAGTCTTCACCATGGCAACAGCGGAGAAAGCTCATGGCTAACGCAGTCAGTAAATCGCTGTCAACTTTTACAGATATCATTAAAAGTAAAGGGTGATGCTTTTGTAATTGAGACGAATGAATAAATCCAGCTGTCTGAATGATTACTTATTTAATTATTTATTCTGAGAGCCGCTTAGATACAATGTGTTACAGAGCACGTTAACTGAGATGCGCTGTAAAAGCAAAATATCTTCATTTAAAAAGTAATTCCTGTTACCTTCGTTTTCAAATATTTGATCTTAATTCACATGTAGGAAAATGCCTCTAAATGTAAATACTCTAAACGTATGTTACTGCCCAGCACAACCAGTTTATTGCCAGCAGAGCAGCGCACCTGCACTAAATATATCCGTGAATTGTCACAATTTCCAGAACCAAAGGTGAAAGTATAACCGGGTGACCAAAAGCTGTCAATTTGTTAGTTATCAAGGACAATTTTTTTGTTTTTGTGTTGAAAAATGTTGAAACAAATAAAAAAAATAAACAATAAATTATCTGTACGGAGCCCCTTAAGGGACAATAGGGAGAAAGCTCCGGGACAGAACAATAGTTTGACAGTCGTGCTGAGTGACACGAAAAATACCTCCTATTGAAATACATGAGTTTGAAAATCGTTCTTGGTGACACGAAAAAAGTGGAAATTTCGTGTCCCAGACAACGAATCAATAGATTAAAATACGTGACAGCGTCACGTATTTCCGTGAGACTGGGTTGGAAATATATAGCAGGGAACACATTTCACAAACTGACATACCAAGCTTGAATTCATTGAACTCTTCAGAGCAACTCATTCTTTCACAAATGTGTGTAAATGCAGACTACATGGCTAGATGCTTGATTTCATACACCTGAATAAAACACCTGAATTCAATGATTAAGAGGTGTATCTCAATACTTTTGTAGATAAAATATATCAATAGTCCAAAGTGAAACACCATAGATTAATGGCATGGCTTTGCATTACTGTCTCAGCTACTAATGAAGAAAACAGTAGAGAAAGATTCAATATATAAAATCAAGTCAGCTTGATGATGACTAGTTAATGAATATTTCTGATCTAAATGAGTCAATAATCCAAATTGATTTATTCCATTGTCAAATTAAATGAAAAGTTTGTTCATGACAAAGCCATGAAGGCGTGCTGCACTGATGTTTTAAAAAATGTTCATGAAATGTTTGAGTTTATAAAAATTCTGTGAAATTGTAATAAAACCACTGGTTTAGTTCTATTCTGCATTAAAGTCATTGTTTTTCTATTTCTTTCAATAGATTTCTTTCTTTCAATAGATCTCTTACATTAACTAACTAACATTTGTACAATCGTGTCTGTTTGAGTGTAGCTGATAAAACACTTTCAGTACACAATGCTTCATTAGATTAAGTCTAATTTAGTTCATGAAATACATTTTTTAAGTCATTCTTGACCATGTTTTGTTTCAGTCAGAGTGAAGAAGAGAAAGAAGAAGAAGATATATTGTATTACTATAGTTGAAAAGCTTTGTCAAAGGTTGAATTCACTTAAACTGAGATAGTTCAGCACATGTGCTAATTGTGGCTTTCAACAAGGCTGTTAAGCCACCGTCAAAACAGGTTTTTGTCTTCATGCATAATGATTTACATACATGCTCACCTGAGAAAGCTCCTTGATGACTCTGAAGGCAAGGCACAATGGCAACTCAATGTGCTTTACATGAAACAGAAAAACATTGCAGAGTCTTTTCAATGACAGATATGCATTTATTTGTAAAGCATTATTTATTTCTAACTGTTATAATCTATTTTACCAGATCACACTCCCATGACACCTACATGATAATCTCAACCCCAGTTTTGTGATGAACTAGATGTGGTCTGCCACTTCGTGGCTGAGTGTCTGTTGTTCTTAAACATCCACTTGTTAATAATACCATTTACAGTTGACAGTGAAATATATAGCAGGGAACACATTTCACAAACTGACATACCAAGCTTGAATTCATTGAACTCTTCAGAGCAACTCATTCTTTCACAAATGTGTGTAAATGCAGACTACATGGCTAGATGCTTGATTTCATACACCTGAATAAAACACCTGAATTCAATGATTAAGAGGTGTATCTCAATACTTTTGTAGATAAAATATATCAATAGTCCAAAGTGAAACACCATAGATTAATGGCATGGCTTTGCATTACTGTCTCAGCTACTAATGAAGAAAACAGTAGAGAAAGATTCAATATATAAAATCAAGTCAGCTTGATGATGACTAGTTAATGAATATTTCTGATCTAAATGAGTCAATAATCCAAATTGATTTATTCCATTGTCAAATTAAATGAAAAGTTTGTTCATGACAAAGCCATGAAGGCGTGCTGCACTGATGTTTTAAAAAATGTTCATGAAATGTTTGAGTTTATAAAAATTCTGTGAAATTGTAATAAAACCACTGGTTTAGTTCTATTCTGCATTAAAGTCATTGTTTTTCTATTTCTTTCAATAGATTTCTTTCTTTCAATAGATCTCTTACATTAACTAACTAACATTTGTACAATCGTGTCTGTTTGAGTGTAGCTGATAAAACACTTTCAGTACACAATGCTTCATTAGATTAAGTCTAATTTAGTTCATGAAATACATTTTTTAAGTCATTCTTGACCATGTTTTGTTTCAGTCAGAGTGAAGAAGAGAAAGAAGAAGAAGATATATTGTATTACTATAGTTGAAAAGCTTTGTCAAAGGTTGAATTCACTTAAACTGAGATAGTTCAGCACATGTGCTAATTGTGGCTTTCAACAAGGCTGTTAAGCCACTGTCAAAACAGGTTTTTGTCTTCATGCATAATGATTTACATACATGCTCACCTGAGAAAGCTCCTTGATGACTCTGAAGGCAAGGCACAATGGCAACTCAATGTGCTTTACATGAAACAGAAAAACATGTAATTTGAGAAACATACACACACACACGCACGCACATATACACATACACACACACACACACACACATACACACACACAAATGCAGGCCAGGTGGATGACTGCATAAACTCTAAGAGAGACAAGAAAGGTCCAAGCCCTCTCTCCACACCTTTTTCTCTGGTGATACAGTGTTTGATGTTCCTGCAAACATATGATCAGTTTAACCTAAGCTGAGAATTTCTGCATATATGCTGACTGCTCTCCAAATAAGTAAACTGTTGCTGTTAATTCAACAGGTTATTTACATCAACTAGGTATCACATTAACTAACTAACATTTGTACAATGTATATGTTTCATTGTAGCTGATAAAACATTTTCAGTGTAATTAATAATAATAAAAAACTTTAATTTTTAAACTGCACTACCTCTCATGTCTTTTCTTAAGGTTTATGGTTCATAAGGTGTCATTTCAAAGTTGTGTTGCATATACTGTAAATAAACCATTCCCATGTGATCAGATGAATTATGGTTAATAATGGTTGCTGATATGCTGTGGCAGAGCTCAGCTCAGTTGCAGGTTCAAATCCCAAAAAATATACTTGATCAAAAAATAAAAAAGTGCTTGCTCATATGCTGTACATAAAGCAATCAGAGATGTTTTTCATATTTAAAAAAGTATTTATTTATTTAAACAAACACACACATACACACACACATATAGAATATAAAAAAAACTATTATAAAACTATTAACTAACTACAATTCAGCGATATATAAGCACTATTTAATAGTGCAAACCATAGTGCAAACAGTCATTCCTCTATTCATGTGCTATTGTTTTTTTTGACTCATTTGTCTTCTGTTATTGTATGTGTCTGTAAATAGTTCTAAAGAATTTGTTTTTAATTTGTTATTTTTTCTTATGTATTAAAAATGTGTTCCTCATATCATTAAAAATCTATTGAAATAAATAGAAAAACAATGACTTTAATGCAAAATAGAGTTAAACCAGTGGTTTTATTAATATTTCACAGAAGTTTTATAAACTTGGGTCTGTACTCTTGGTCCAAACTGGAGTTCCTCTCCTGGTTGCAGAGCTGCTCATCAGCAAGAACCTCCTCCTCCTCCTCCTCCTCCTCCTCCTCCTCCTCCTTACAGACATGTTGCTGTGGATATTTCTTCAGCAGCAGTTCTGGCTACATACAAGAAAAAGGGAGGATTTGGTCATTTAAGGCAGCAGTCAACCTGTTGCTTTAACAGAATCATAGATTGACCACCTAACCCTGACCTCTCGGCGTCTTCTTGTAGACAGGCATGGCTCTGATGATGCCATGTGGAGGAGAGGAGGGCAGCTTGATCTGGATTGGACAGGTCTTGGCAAACTGACAGTAGTGCTCCGGTGTTCTGCAGCATAGCAGACAGGCCTCTTGACGACCAGGAGGACACACAGGAACTGGCAGTGCTGCTCTTCGTGCTGCTGGGCGATGGCACGGCTGCACCTCAATATCACTTTCCGTGTTGTTGTGCGAGCAGTACTCTTCACTGTCCGTCTCTACAGTGCAGGTTGGTGTTGACTGTGTGGTACACCAGGAATCTGTCGGGGGAAGTACAAGTATTTAAGTACATGTATTTAAACCCAATTATGTTTATTGTCTATTGTTAATTTGTTTTTGCTGTAAAAGACATTTCAAAACCTCAACAGAACCAAATCTATCTATCTATCTATCTAATCTATCTATTTTTACAATTTTGGTGAACTCACCCTTTAAACCTGCACCTCCGTCCAGCCATCTGTCATGGCAGGGATTCCCATCTCACCTCTAGCCAAAGCACCCACTACACCTCGTAATAGACACTTTGAATCAACGACAGACCAGTCCCAGAGTGTGCAAAGTTGTCAGTAAATGTGGATTTTTTTGAAGCACAACTAAGAATGTTGTAGGAGGGGGTTGTCATTACAAACACAGATTATTGGAGGAAATGACATCGCAGTTGTAAGTGACTCAGAGTGTTCAGTCTAATCTCTCTTAGCATCCTATTTATGTCTAAGACAATGTATGGGCAATAACCTTTAAAAAGTCACATGTTTTCTGGCCAAAAAAACATCTGGTCCTTTTCAGCCTTTCTGGAGCTGGATATGTGGCCAAAAGAGACAGCCGACAAGTGTCCAACTACCTCCACCAATTCAAATTTCCCAGCTGGATCCCGCAATGAAGCCAAGTCTATGTCTACCCTGAAGTCGAGAACCTGTATCAAAAAATCATGGAAATTGGAGAAGGATAAGGTATACAGAGTAGTACAGTTACCTCACGAAACTGTGTACCAAATATACATACCCCCGTCGATCGTTTTCTTTTCTCTCTCTCAGGCCTCAAGACTACCCATCCATCAGAGTCTGTGGGCTGGTCATCAAGCCGCAGAACCTCTTCATATCTCAGGTATTCAGCCTCCTGATGACAACGTTGCTTTCCTTTAGCATATTCCACTTTAGCATTTCTCAGAGCCCGAACCTTCATTGCGGACACACGCGTCACCTCGTTCACCTCCACCTCCACCCGTCCAGAGACCTTCTCTCCTCCGCAGTAACAAGTCTTACTGGGATCAGTAAAAACGACCTGGAAGGTTTTCACTCTCTTTGTCATGGCCACCATGATTGCCAATAAAGGTTATCCAACAAGGAGCTAAAAGCCGTAAGGTAGTAGAGTAACGTGTAGAGCCGTGTGGTCGTTAGTTAGAGCCGCTGGAAAGCGATAGCTCGTTTTCGGAAGCTCTGACTTCCACTTATGTCTGGAGCCATGGTAACCATTCTGCTCATACAGCTCCTCCACTGTCGTCAACAGCTCATAGACAATGGCCTTCAACTCTGCACTGCCTATTGTCTGAATCTGCAGCAGCAGTCGCTCTATGATGCCCAGTAGAATATCCCAGGTGACCACCTGCAGCTCTTTGCCGTACTTCTTGATTAGTCTGGTGATGGAGAGGACGATTTCATGGGACACCACTTCATTGGCACACGACATGGCCTTATAGAAAGATGGTTTGGTAATGGAAGACTGGAGCTCTTTTGTTCAGCAAAGCTCTGTAAAGTGTTCGTCTCAATGTTTTTTCTTGAAACTGGCACTCCTCTGGCTTGACCCCCTGGCACAAGACTTGTGCAAAAGCTAGTGCAAAAAGTCCGCAGCTGCTCATGGACTGTTGCATCTGCACGGCAGGCCTTTTAATATAGAACTGAGGAGCTTGTGGGCGAAGCAACCAGGACAGTTTTTGCTCTGTGCTCTTATTTGTTTTGCTGTTCAGGCTGTCATAAACACACACCTCATAGGGTCCACAGAAGATATTGCTTGCTGTGATCCAATGGCTGTCGTTGATATTAAGCACTTGAATAAATTGCTTCTGTGGTGTCCCAACAACACCCCCCTGAAGAGACTGATATATCAGGCATGTTTGAAAGCCATCAACATCAGGGAACTTTTGGGAAAGAAAAAAACAGGCAGCATCTATTTCATCACTGCTGAGCCAGGTGTTGTTCTTCAGGATGCTCAGCATTTGGTTTTGTGAAATGAATACCATTTTATTTATTTTGGTGGCTTGGATGACTTCATTTGGATGGTGCTTTGTCCAAAGTGGTCCATGGGTCCTGGGTTGTTTTTGTGCCGTATGTATTTTCTTCCTTTTCTATGAAACAAACAGCATACAAACACAGTTAGTTTAATGTACATTTTTGGCCTAAAATTGCCTCTCCAGCCCTCTTAGACATTTCTTTCATCAGTCTTTTTGTTTTGTCAGTTTGGGTTACATGTTCATGCAATGTGGAAAACATAAATTCAGTTACTTTTTGGATTCAATATGAAACTGAGACATCATCAAGTCCAAAAAGTCTTTGCCATTATTTTTTGAATTGGTATAATGAATTATATCAATAATAACATAAAAATAAGTATTTTCACTTGACTATAATTTATATACTAATTAAGTTTAATATAAAAAGGCATAATGGAGTAGTTTGGTTGTGAAATTATGGCAATAGCTGGGCATTGTTTTTGCTTGCTGTGCTGAAGTCACCTGTTGCATTTAAGGAAAAGTCTGCTGGTTCAGTTTGGCCATCTGAGACGGGTTCACGTTCTTGGACTTGAGCCTGAGCCTGGACCTGGACCTGAGCCTGGACCTGAGCCTGGACCTGAGCCATATACACAGACACACACACACACACACATACACACACACATACACACATACACACACACACACACACACACACACACACACACACACACACAGACACACATATACATTTAAAAGTTGATCTGCAGCTTACATTACAAGAACAGAACAAATAACCAAAACTGAAATATAAAATCTTACCCAGAGTAACACACATATGGAATATAAAAAAAATAAAACTATTATAAATATTATAAAAAACACACTTAACACACACACACACACACACATTAGTGTTGATGCGCCATTTTGGCGCTGCTCTTTTGTGCTAGCCAGACCTCAATACTTAGACCACTCCACAGAGCACAAAAGTGCTCTCCGTCATAGCAACTGTGGCCGTAGGCTTTTAGTTTAGGAAGGCCACACAAACTGCACACTTTGGAGCGGCTCCTCTCTGCTGCCGCCCTGTCGGCCGCCTCTGAGCGCAGCCACTGACTGGCAGTGAGCCCTCCAGCGGCAGGGTCCTCTGCCTGGCAGAACTGTTTCCCCCAAAAATAAGCATGGCCATGCTCAAATTTTCTGGCCTGGCCACAGATTTCACAAGGTGACCCGGGAGGTGGAGCAGGCCCACTGGATCGCCTCTCTGCCAGAATCCTTTGATTATCCTCCGCCTTCTTCCGCCTCCTCCACACCGTCATCCTGCTGGGGGGCCTGGGACCTGCTGCTGCTGCTGCTGGTGGTGGTGCTGCAGTGCTGTCGTCCTCCTGCTCCTCCTCCTCCTCCTCCTCCTCCTCCTCCTCCACAGGAGCTTGCCACTCGGAGTACGCCTCTGCCTCCGCCTCTGCCTCCATCCAGTTCCTTTTCCTCTTCTTCAGAGGCAGAGGCGGTGATGTGGTCGCTGCTGGAGAGGGTGGAGGTGAAGGGGAGGTCGATGACCCAGACAAGGAGTACACTACCCAAATAGACAGAAAAAGACAACACGTCAGTCATGAGGTCAACAGAAATGCGGCGAGTGAATTTGACAGTGTGAATCATCACGCACCTTCAAAATCTTTGTCCTCCTCCTCCTCCTCCTTCACCACCACCTCCACCACCTCCTCCTCCTCCTCCTTCACCACCACCTCCTCCTCCTCCTCCTTCACCACCACCTCCACCACCTCCTCCTCCTCCTCCTTCACCACCACCTCCACCACCTCCTCCTCCTCCTCCTTCACCACCACCTCCACCTCCACCACCTCCTCCACCTCCTCCTTCACCACCACCACCACCTCCACCTCCACCACCTCCTCCTCCTCCTCCTTCACCACCACCTCCTGCTCCTCCTCCTTCTCTGCATTCACTGATTGAGTGAAGAGTGTCAGAGTGTCCATTTCTATGTAAAGACATTGAAATATGTGACAATTACAAATACAGACAACAAATACAAACTCACTCACTCTTTTACTACTACTACTATTACTCATACTCACTGTTGCTTGTTCTGTACTTCTTCTACGTCCTTCAGTCCTTCTGTCCTTCCAGCTGTGCTAGGCTGAGCGCCAGGTAAGGGGTGCTGCTCACAGGAGTGGGTTGGACAAATCATGTGGGAGGACCAATTTGGCCAATCTCCTGAGAGCACAGCTCACATCTCACCCTCCCACCCACCGACCCACCGACCCACCACCCCCCCCCCCCCCCCCAAAACCACCCACCCACCGGGAAAGTGGGTCTTCCTTGATTCTCATACTTTGATGTATGGGTGATCCAGGGGGTGGGCACACTCTTGTCTTTGCACCTAGGCGTGATTGTCCTCGACCACCTTTATCAGACGTGATCTTTGATCATCGTGAAATGTTTTTCAGAGGTGCAATGAGCTGGACCTGTAAGGTGCTAAAGTGTTATCATTGCAATAACAGCGGTCACAAGTTAATTTGGCCGTGGTGTGTTGACAGTCGTGGCTATGCAAACGTGATTTTTAATTCAACAGTATTTGTATGACTTTATGACAGTTGTTTGTTATGTAGATATATGGCCTAACGGTAAATCACTAGGCTGGGGATATTTTGCAGTTGGTTCAAATCCCGTGTCGGGTGACTTTTTATTTATTTATTTTTATTTGAACATGTATACAGAATATGGTGTCTAGTATTTCGGATCCCACAATTGCACTTCAAAACATGAGGCATCATGCTTGGATTAAGCAGGTGAAGCGAGAGATTATCAGATATATATGAACGTGCATTCAGGCATTCGCGAGGTCAGCTACATTTTCTCTCCGTGACTGGAACATCTGCAGTAGCGGTGTTTGTTTACAAACAAAGGTAACCAGTTAACGTGAAAACCAGTTGATTTGTAACACCGGTCCGTCCCGTAGGCGGAACAGCGTGTTTTAAGTGTCTGCAGTTCCGATCCTTCATGTTGGCTGAAACAGACAAGTCACCCTCAAATAAGCTGAAACCCATGTTGAAGTTTGGCCTGCAGTTAGTCTTCCCTAATGTTTATGTGGCTTTGAGGATGTTTCTTACGTTGCCGGTGACAAACTGTGAGGGGGAGCGATCATTTTCTCATTTGGGGAGAATCAAAAATGAGCTGAGGACCACACCACCACAAATAGATGCCTGTCCTGTGGGAAACACTGTAAGACATGCTGAGAATATCACTTTGTCTACATTTTAATTTTTAATTTTTGTCGTTCGTTGAGTTTTAAGTAAAGCCATTAAGCGTCTGTGCGTAATGCAAATGTAATTTACAAATAGCTTATTAAAACTGTCATAAGTATTAATATTCTGTTAAAAATCACGCCGAATGTTAAAACGAAGGTAGAGGATGTGTAAAGTATGTAATATATTTTAAAGTTCGTGCTCTGAAGAGATATATTGAATTTAAAGTTAAAGTGGTTAATACGCTAAGGGACTTCGGCAGTAAAAATGGGCGCGAGTCTCCGCAAATCCTCCAGTTTAGTAATAACGTATTGCTAAGAAAATATTCATGAAAGTCAAGCATTTACACCGTTGTAATTATTTTTCCTGTAAGAAAATATACTTTAAAGTTAAACAGAAGTGCATTTACACCGTTGTAATTATTTTTCCTGTAAGAAAATATACTTTAAAGTTAAACAGAAGTGCATTTACACCGTTGTAATTATTTTTCCTGTAAGAAAATATACTTTAAAGTTAAACAGAAGTGCATTTACACCGTTGTAATTATTTTTCCTGTAAGAAAATATACCTTAAAGTTAAACAG
>JAJDFG010000071.1:2105000-2150000 GCA_021039105.1 Scomber colias
GCTGAGGGTCATGGTATCGTCATGTGACCGTCGGCTGAGGGTCATGTGACAGTCGGCTGAGGGACATGTGACAGTCGGCTGAGGGTCATGTGACAGTCGGCTGAGGGACATGTGACAGTCGGCTGAGGGTCATGTGACAGTCGGCTGAGGGTCATGTGACAGTCGGCTGAGGGTCATGGTATCGTCATGTGACCGTCGGCTGAGGGTCATGTGACAGTCGGCTGAGGGACATGTGACAGTCGGCTGAGGGTCATGTGACAGTCGGCTGAGGGTCATGTGACAGTCGGCTGAAGGACATGGTATCGTCATGTGACCGTCGGCTGAGGGTCATGTGACAGTCGGCTGAGGGTCATGTGACCAGACTTTCTCCTCAGAGCCAGCCGGCGGTGGAGGGGTGTAGCCAGCAGCTGCAGCGTCTCTCCCTATTGGAGGAGGAACGTCAGCGCGTCGCCACCTTGCGGAGGATGCAGATCGAGTCCGAACAGTTTCGCTACTTCGAGGATCAGCTGAGGCGTCAGGAGCTGGCCAAGCAAAAGGTGACCAGACACCACATCACTGTTACTATGGTTACTGAAGTTAGTACTGTTACTACGACAGGTACTTCTACTTCAGAGTTAGTACTGCAGAGTATCAGAGTACTGTAGAACAGCCTTTCTCAAACTTTTTTCAGTCGGGGCACTTTTCAAAAGTGCATAAAATCTCAAGGCACCCGAGTGTAAAATATGATTAAAAACGACACTGCATAGCCTAAACGTAAATGCAAATGCCCTGTTTATTTAGACAGGACAGTGACAGAGCATACAACTGTAAATATTAATAATAATAACTTCATAGCAACTTTATAGCACCTTTAAAACACAGGTTTACAAAGTGCTTCACAAAACAATAAATCAGAGACACAAATGCCATAAAACCATAACAGGTGGACCGCACAAGCAATACAGCAACACAGGCAATACAAGAACCCAACAAATTGAGACCAGGAGAACTCAAATGAAGTGCAGAGATAGCAGGAATGTTTTTCCATCATAGTGCTTGTTTCCATCCGTGCGCGCGCACACACACACACACACACACACACACACACAAAATAATCCGCAATGAGAGAGGGAGAGAGAGGTCTACATGCGCGCATACAGCGCGCATACAGCGCTCCCACACACAAATAAACCGCAATTGAGAGAGGGGGGGGAGGTGGGGGTGTGACTCACAATCAGTGAGAGACGTGAGCCTGGTGCGACGCACACAACCGGCCTATCCTGGCAGGGATGGATGAGAGGCAGACACGGAGCTCCTGGTCCACAGTCCTCAGTCGCTCCCTGTACTTGTTCTTGATGTATGTCAGGCTTGAAAAGCTCAGTTCACACAGATAAGTTGTGGAGAAGGGAAGCAAAATAGCAACAGCGCTACTTGAAGCCACTGGATACTCTTTTTCTATTGCTATCCAAAATCTGTCCAGTTCCATGTCTCCAAATTTAATTTTCAATGTGCGGTCTTCGCTGATCTCTATCAGTTGCTCCTGTATTGACAGTGGCCAGTCCTTTGCGCTCTCCAGTGCGCTTGAACTCCATGGATCACGAACCCAGTCAAACTGTGCATAAGACTCCGATGGAAAATAATGATTAAATAGCTCATCGAGAGATTTCAGATGCTGGGCTATGAGGTCAGAAAGCGTGCTGCTGTTTACATGCAGATTGCACAGGGGATACATATCCAGCCTGCCCTGTTCCACAAAGGAACGCCAGAGTGCGAGCTTAGATCTGAAGCCACGCAGTTTGTCAGATGAGGAGAGGAGGTTTTCTTCTTTGCCTTGCATTTTAATGTTCAGCTCATTGAGGTGCTTGAAGATGTCAGCCAAATACGCGAGTTTTACGCACCATTGCTCATCTGCGAGCAGCTCTGCATATGCGGATCTCTCTTCTGTCAAGAAGACTCTGAGTTCTTCTCTTAACTCGTACAATCGGCCCAAAACCTTCCCCCGTGACAGCCAGCAGACTGCCGTGTGTAGCAACAAGCTCTGATGCTCTGCCCCCATTTCCTCGCATAGAATCGAAAACAGGCGGCTCTTTAACGGGCGGGCCTTTATGAAATTAACAATGTCCACTGCTCTGTCAAGTACGTCCGAAAGTTCTTTTGGGAGTGTCTTTGCAGCAAGTGCCTCTCTGTGAAGGAAGCAGTGGGTTGTTCTGATGTCAGGGTTTTGCTGTTTGGCCCTGCTAATGAAACCTTTGGCAGAGCCCGTCATTGCAGCGGTTAAAACAATGTGCTGTGTGCTGCGCTGTCACGCTGACACCGGTGGGAACGTAATGACACATTACGTGAGACAGATGTTTATGGTTCATTTTATATATTTATTTATTTAAAATAACTTTACAATTTTATTAATCCATTCATATGTAAGAAAGAATGTATTTATGTATTCAAATATTTCTATGAAATGATTTTTTTCCTTTTTTTAAATTAAATGTCAGAATACGTAATTTTTTGGCGGCACCCCTGACACCCACTTTGAGAAAGGCTGCTGTAGAGTATCACAGTATCCGAGTACTGTAGTTTCAGTAACGCGTTTCCTCCAGCAGGTGGAGATCAAAGTGCCTGAGGTGACAGACGGCTCTTGTCTGTCTCAGCAGCCAATCAGAGACCGAGTACAATCCCAGGGGGCGGATCCTAACAGGAACAGACCGCCTCCTCCCGACAGCCAATCAGCCGCCACGCTGGCTGGAGTACACAGTGAGTACACACAGTACGCACATTGAGTACACACTGAGTACACACTGAGTACACACAGTACACACTGAGTACACATAGTACCCACACTGTGTACACACAGTACACACTGAGTACACACAGTACACACACTGAGTACACACAGGTAGTAAGGATGAATTGAGAGTGAAGCGTTACGCTGATGACACTCAGCTTTGTCTTGTGTGTGTGTGTCTGTGTCTGTCTGTGTGTGTGTGTGTGTGTGTGTGTGTGTGTGTCTGTGTGTGTAGCTGGAGGGTCGAGGGTGGAGGGTCTGAGGAGAGTTGTGATTCCCAGAGATCTGACGTATCGTTTCCTGTTGCTGGCTGACTCCAACACGGCCAGAGGCATCGAGACCTGCGGAGTGCTCTGTGGACGGCTGGTGAGACTGTTTACTGGCTGTTTACTGACTACTGACTGTTTACTGGCTGTTTACTGTCTACTGGCTGTTTACTGACTACTGACTGTTTACTGACTGTTTACTGTCTACTGGCTGTTTACTGGCTGTTTACTGTTTACTGGCTGTTTACTGACTACTGACTGTTTACTGGATGTTTACTGTTTACTGACTCTTTACTGACTACTGGCTGTTTACTGACTGTTTACTGGATGTTTACTGACTACTGACTGTTTACTGTTTACTGACTGTTTACTGACTACTGGCTGTTTACTGTTTACTGTTTACTGGATGTTTACTGTTTACTGACTACTGACTGTTTACTGGATGTTTACTGTTTACTGACTGTTTACTGTTTACTGACTGTTTACTGACTACTGGCTGTTTACTGGCTGTTTACTGTTTACTGACTACTGGCTGTTTACTGTTTACTGACTGTTTACTGACTACTGGCTGTTTACTGACTACTGACTGTTTACTGTTTACTGGATGTTTACTGTTTACTGGATGTTTACTGTTTACTGACTGTTTACTGACTACTGGCTGTTTACTGACTGTTTACTGTTTACTGGATGTTTACTGACTACTGACTGTTTACTGACTACTGACTGTTTACTGTTTACTGACTGTTTACTGACTACTGGCTGTTTACTGGATGTTTACTGTTTACTGACTGTTTACTGACTACTGGCTGTTTACTGTTTACTGGATGTTTACTGACTACTGACTGTTTACTGGATGTTTACTGTTTACTGACTGTTTACTGTTTACTGACTGTTTACTGACTGTTTACTGACTACTGGCTGTTTACTGTTTACTGGATGTTTACTGACTACTGGCTGTTTACTGGATGTTTACTGTTTACTGACTGTTTATTGTTTACTGACTGTTTACTGACTACTGGCTGTTTACTGACTACTGACTGTTTACTGTTTACTGGATGTTTACTGTTTACTGGATGTTTACTGTTTACTGACTGTTTACTGACTACTGGCTGTTTACTGACTGTTTACTGTTTACTGGATGTTTACTGACTACTGACTGTTTACTGACTACTGACTGTTTACTGTTTACTGACTGTTTACTGACTACTGGCTGTTTACTGTTTACTGGATGTTTACTGACTACTGACTGTTTACTGGATGTTTACTGTTTACTGACTGTTTACTGTTTACTGACTGTTTACTGACTGTTTACTGACTACTGGCTGTTTACTGTTTACTGGATGTTTACTGACTACTGGCTGTTTACTGGATGTTTACTGTTTACTGACTGTTTACTGTTTACTGACTGTTTACTGACTACTGACTGTTCACTGTTTACTGGATGTTTACTGACTACTGACTGTTTACTGGATGTTTACTGTTTACTGACTGTTTACTGTTTACTGACTGTTTACTGACTGTTTACTGACTACTGGCTGTTTACTGTTTACTGGATGTTTACTGACTACTGGCTGTTTACTGGATGTTTACTGTTTACTGACTGTTTACTGTTTACTGACTGTTTACTGACTACTGGCTGTTTACTGACTACTGACTGTTTACTGTTTACTGGATGTTTACTGTTTACTGGATGTTTACTGTTTACTGACTGTTTACTGACTACTGGCTGTTTACTGACTGTTTACTGTTTACTGGATGTTTACTGACTACTGACTGTTTACTGACTACTGACTGTTTACTGTTTACTGACTGTTTACTGACTACTGGCTGTTTACTGGCTGTTTACTGTTTACTGACTGTTTACTGACTACTGACTGTTTACTGTTTACTTGATGTTTACTGACTACTGACTGTTTACTGGATGTTTACTGACTACTGACTGTTTACTGGATGTTTACTGTTTACTGGCTGTTTACTGACTACTGACTGTTTACTGACTGTTTACTGACTACTCACTGTTTACTGTTTACTGACTGTTTACTGACTACTGGCTGTTTACTGGCTGTTTACTGTTTACTGGGAGCCAGTGTAAAGACTTTAGAGCTGACTGGGAGCCAGTGTAAAGACTTTAGAACTGACTGGGAGCCAGTGTAAAGACTTTAGAACTGACTGGGAGCCAGTGTAAAGACTTTAGAACTGACTGGGAGCCAGTGTAAAGACTTTAGAGCTGACTGGGAGCCAGTGTAAAGACTTTAGAACTGACTGGGAGCCAGTGTAAAGACTTTAGAACTGACTGGGAGCCAGTGTAAAGACTTTAGAACTGACTGGGAGCCAGTGTAAAGACTTTAGAACTGACTGGGAGCCAGTGTAAAGACTTTAGAACTGACTGGGAGCCAGTGTAAAGACTTTAGAACTGACTGGGAGCCAGTGTAAAGACTTTAGAGCTGACTGGGAGCCAGTGTAAAGACTTTAGAACTGACTGGGAGCCAGTGTAAAGACTTTAGAGCTGACTGGGAGCCAGTGTAAAGACTTTAGAACTGACTGGGAGCCAGTGTAAAGACTTTAGAACTGACTGGGAGCCAGTGTAAAGACTTTAGAGCTGACTGGGAGCCAGTGTAAAGACTTTAGAGCTGACTGGGAGCCAGTGTAAAGACTTTAGAACTGACTGGGAGCCAGTGTAAAGACTTTAGAGCTGACTGGGAGCCAGTGTAAAGACTTTAGAACTGACTGGGAGCCAGTGTAAAGACTTTAGAGCTGACTGGGAGCCAGTGTAAAGACTTTAGAACTGACTGGGAGCCAGTGTAAAGACTTTAGAACTGACTGGGAGCCAGTGTAAAGACTTTAGAGCTGACTGGGAGCCAGTGTAAAGACTTTAGAACTGACTGGGAGCCAGTGTAAAGACTTTAGAGCTGACTGGGAGCCAGTGTAAAGACTTTAGAACTGACTGGGAGCCAGTGTAAAGACTTTAGAGCTGACTGGGAGCCAGTGTAAAGACTTTAGAACTGACTGGGAGCCAGTGTAAAGACTTTAGAACTGACTGGGAGCCAGTGTAAAGACTTTAGAGCTGACTGGGAGCCAGTGTAAAGACTTTAGAACTGACTGGGAGCCAGTGTAAAGACTTTAGAACTGACTGGGAGCCAGTGTAAAGACTTTAGAACTGACTGGGAGCCAGTGTAAAGACTTTAGAACTGACTGGGAGCTAGTGTAAAGACTTTAGAACTGACTGGGAGCCAGTGTAAAGACTTTAGAGCTGACTGGGAGCCAGTGTAAAGACTTTAGAACTGACTGGGAGCCAGTGTAAAGACTTTAGAGCTGACTGGGAGCCAGTGTAAAGACTTTAGACCTGACTGGGAGCCAGTGTAAAGACTTTAGAACTGACTGGGAGCCAGTGTAAAGACTTTAGAACTGACTGGGAGCCAGTGTAAAGACTTTAGAACTGACTGGGAGCTAGTGTAAAGACTTTAGAACTGACTGGGAGCCAGTGTAAAGACTTTAGAACTGACTGGGAGCCAGTGTAAAGACTTTAGAGCTGACTGGGAGCCAGTGTAAAGACTTTAGAACTGACTGGGAGCCAGTGTAAAGACTTTAGAGCTGACTGGGAGCCAGTGTAGACTTTAGAACTGACTGGGAGCCAGTGTAAAGACTTTAGAACTGACTGGGAGCCAGTGTAAAGACTTTAGAACTGACTGGGAGCCAGTGTAAAGACTTTAGAACTGACTGGGAGCCAGTGTAAAGACTTTAGAACTGGAGTAATGTGCTCTGATCTCTTTGTTCTGGTTAAAACTCGAGCTGCAGTGTTTTAATGCTTTTTTGTGGGAGTCCCGTCAGAAGACCGTTACAGTAGTCGAGTCTACTTGAGATGAATACTTCGAAGACCTCCTCAATCCCACCGACATGCCTTCCGGTAAGGAAGCAGGGCCGGGGGACTCGGGTGTGGGCTCTCCTATCTCTGGGGTGGAGGTCACTGAGGTGGTTAAAAAGCTCCTCGGTGGCAGGGCCCCCGGGGGTGGATGAGATCCGCCCCGAGTTCCTCAAGGCCCTGGATGTTGTGGGGCTGTCATGGTTGACACGACTCTGCAGCATCGCGTGGACATCGGGGGCAGTGCCTCTGGATTGGCAGACTGGGGTGGTGGTCCCTCTTTTTAAGAAAGGGGACCGGAGGGTGTGTTCCAACTACAGGGGGATCACACTCCTCAGCCTCCCTGCTAAGGCTCTCGGCTGGCCTGGGAACGCCTCGGGATCCCCCGGGAAGAGCTGGACGAAGTGGCTGGGGAGAGGGAAGTCTGGGCTTCCTGCTTAGGCTGCTGCCCCCGCGACCCGACCAGGATAGGAGGACGACAACGATATTATATATATATTTAATATTTATATATTATATAGAAATATTTAATAATACATTTGTAGAAAATTTAAATAGAAGAGGAAAATTAAACAATAATAAATACAAATAAGAGCAAAAAGTTAAATAAAAGATAACGATTACCTTTGACCTTTGACCTCTTGCAGACTCATCCCACTCAGACGGCCTTCCTGTCCAGTGTTGATCTGCACACACACTGCTCCTATCAGCTGATGCTGCCGGAGGCTGTCGCTATCGTCTGTGCTCCTAAACACGACGAGTAGGTACACACACACACACACACACAGAGATACACACACACACACACAGGTATGCACTATGTTTCCCATCATGCCTCTCTCCTCTCAGTACTGGGGTGTTCAGGCTGACAGCAGCAGGAGTCTCTGAGGTTTCCGGCTGCAGACTGAAAGGTTTCCATCCTCACTGCAAAGAGCCTCCTCTCTTCACTGTGAGCCCCTCTTTATTATTATTATTATTATTATTATTATTGTTATTATAGTTATAGTTATTATAGTTGTGATTATTATTATTATTATAGTTATCATAGTAGTGATTATTCTCTGTCTCTCTCTAAGATGTGTAAACATGTGTGTGTGAGAGTCAAAGATCAGCCTGTTGGATCTCAGGTGACAGACAGAAGGCGCCAACACCTAACCCTACTGTCTGAACAGTAAACTGTGAACTCTGTGTGTGTGTGTGTATATTTGTGTGTGTGTGCGTTTTTCTATCCTGGTGGGGACCGACTCCTGGTTTCCATGGGAACGAGCATTGGAATCAATAGCAAACGGCCTCCTGATAGGCCTGGTCCCCATAAGGTTGGTTTTCCTGACTGTGTGTGAACGCCAGAGGTCACACACGGTACTGCAGTGTGGGGACCTTTCCTGGCAAAGTGTCTAAGTGTGTGTATTAGCATATTAGCTTAGCAATTAGCCCCCTGGCTAACTAGATTATTAGATGCAGGATTTCAATCCAACATTTGTTCAAATACTGAATATTAATTGTACTGTGGCTAACAGTGATGTCAACTGTATGCTAATAGACGTTAGCATTACGGGTCCCAACGAGGGGGGGGGGGGCAACATTCAGGTTTCAGATTTATGAGTTTTTTTGATATTTCAAGTTATTTTTTTTGTTCAAACTGAATTATGATGAATTTAGGAGTTAAAATTACATCTGTAGACCCTTTAGAAAGGCTGGACCCCACGGTACATCACCATGTCTGGAGTCCCCACGAGGTAGTAAAAACGTGCGTGTGTGTGTGTGTGTGTGTGTGTGTGTGTATGTGATCTTGATGTTTGGTGGGATTTAAAGGTTCGTGCTTTCTCTTTTCTGTTTCTGACTCTGATATTTTCTGATGGCTCCCAAACTTCTCCCTGAGTAAAGCTTTAAATTAAGTGAAGAATGTCTTTTTCTATTTGCAGTAAACCCAACAGGCACCATCTGCTGTGTCCTGTGTGCCTGAAACCCCAGGATTGCCTTCCAGTACATCTGCGCAAGGTCTGCATGAAGACCGATACACCTGAAGCCATGGAAGCAGTGGTGGAGAAGGCAAAAAGGGATGTCAATCAGCTTCTGGCTTCTGGCAGGGTGTTCAGCTACGTGCGCCTTCGGCAAATTATGGATGATGCTGATCCACTGAGCAGGTTGGTGGAAGAGCTTTTCAGTCTTTTTTCACACATCACTTGTTGTTTACTCTCTGAAATGTATTACATCTTTTGAACTGTATTGAATAAGATTATCTAAATTGTGTTTGTTTTTTTCATTGAAAGGCTGATTGAGGAGCTGCAGAGTCGGCACATGGTGGTGACTGGTGTCCCTCCCCCACTGCCTACTGCCAACGTTGTGGGAACGACCACACAGCCACCCGAGAGTGCGGCCACTGAGACAGCTGAGAGCGAGTCTGAGATTGCCTCTGTCAGCAGTGGCGAGATCTTTCAATGGTGAGAATCTCAGTTTCACAACTTCACTGACGATGTTTGTTTTTGATTGTGAGTCACATGAATCAAAAATATTCAGTATGTAACAACAATTCACTATTATAACACTTTTCCCACATTGCAGTAACCCAGATGTGCAGTGGAAGAAGGCGGCCAGGAAGCTCATGGCAGAGAAGGGCCTTTATGAGAAGCACTCCTTGGACTATCCATTGCTGAAGGACTTCGGCAACTACCTGGAGAAAGACCTCCAAAATGAAAACTACAAACAGGAGGTGAGGACTAACATAAAACACACTGTGTTTATTAAAAACTTGTGACTATCCAAGTAATAAAAATATTCAGTGAGCAGAAGGTAATTTAACATGCTTTTTTTTTCAGGTTGACAACGTTTCTCGTTTCCTCTACTACGTGGACCCACAGGCCCCATCCCTGGAGTTCGTCAGGAACAGGGAAAAGATCTCACAGTACCTCCGTGAGCTCTCTGAGGCAACGCTGACAAAGCAAACTCAGCAGAATTATCTCAAGAGCTTGAAAAGTATTCTTATATTTGGATAACTACATCATATGATGAATGAAGTGACGAGCGTGTTCTTACTCTCTATGTTTGTGTTATGGCTGTGGTCAGATGCCTCGCCACTTTGCTGCCAAACTGGATAAATACACGTACATGTGAGTAGAACAGACTCTAGACTTGATGCTAGATACTGAAGCATCTACATCCACGTCTAACTTCTGTTGTTGTTGTTGTTGTTGTTGTTGTTGTCAGTCTCCCATACAGCGAGTTCTTTGGCGGTGTGAGTGGACTCACTGTGGAGCAGTTCCGTAAAATCAACGGCTTTCCCAATGCATTCTGGGGATGGGGAGAAGAGGACGATGACTTGTGAAACAGGTTAGTCCACCAGTAGATGTACAGTGGCGTTAACATGTGTGTCTATGCAGAGCTGGACAGTCAGCAGTGTGTAGTGAGTGTGTAGTGAGTGTGTATTTTGTGTGTGTGTGTCTATGCAGAGCTGGACAGTCAGCAGTGTGTAGTGAGTGTGTATTTTGTGTGTGTGTGTCTATGCAGAGCTGGACAGTCAGCAGTGTGTAGTGAGTGTGTAGTGAGTGTGTATTTTGTGTGTGTGTCTATGCAGAGCTGGACAGTCAGCAGTGTGTTAAATCTGTTTATCATCATCATCAGGTGGTTGGAGCCACCCTGCCAGCCAGACCGTTCTGGGGAGAGGATGAAGTGCGTGCCGAGTTTTATGCACGTGAGTATTCAGCTGTTTTATTAGTTTTTATGTATTTGTGTTTCTATACACTTCTGCTAAGAGCTTGTTAATTGGTTTTCTTTCTTGCACTTTTTCAATGCTAATAAAGGGTTAGTCATTATTACTCATTAATCTTATGTTCCATCCTTTTCCAAACAGGCCGTGGCACCGGGAGGCGCCACAAAGTGTTGAAGTGGCCAGTTTCCCCCTTCACAGGGCGCAGCCACAAGCTGACCATCCCGCCTGAGTCCCCTGGCAAGAAGGTATTATTGTTGTCCATTGTTGGAAGAGAATAATTGATCGTCGCCTCTCTGCAGTCACTCTCAGCCTTAACTTCTTGATCAAACCCACTGAGGATTTGCTAGTGATAAGCTGTCCAGGTAATCACCAGGCTACTTTTGTTTGTTAGATAGCATTTCAACAACATTTAAGTGCTAACCACACAATATAATTATAGGTATTTAAATGCTACTAAAATGGCTCTGACCAGTTATTGTTTGGCATGGTGTCATAATTCTCAGATTGGGTCAGATTAAGACCCAGTTGTGGCCTAGACAGCTTCTCACCATCTAAAATATCTCACTGGTAATGTTTTAACCACAGCCACAGACCTCTAATATTCTTAATTGCAACATTTCCTCCATAACATAACCAGTCATGCGATGACTTGATTTTCACTTTGGTCATATTTTTCAATTGTTGCAATTGAATGACTTGTTTTCCCTGTTCTTTTAAATTCTGCTTAGTCATTCTATCAGTTTTCAGCCTTGCAGTGTTCAATTCCAAGAGTGTCGAGTAAAAAGCTTTTTGATTCCTAAAAAACAAAAAACAAATTAACAATAGACAATAAACATAATTGGGTTTAAATACATGTACTTAAATACTTGTACTTCCCCCGACAGATTCCTGGTGTACCACACAGTCAACACCAACCTGCACTGTAGAGACGGACAGTGAAGAGTACTGCTCGCACAACAACACGGAAAGTGATATTGAGGTGCAGCCGTGCCATCGCCCAGCAGCACGAAGAGCAGCACTGCCAGTTCCTGTGTGTCCTCCTGGTCGTCAAGAGGCCTGTCTGCTATGCTGCAGAACACCGGAGCACTACTGTCAGTTTGCCAAGACCTGTCCAATCCAGATCAAGCTGCCCTCCTCTCCTCCACATGGCATCATCAGAGCCATGCCTGTCTACAAGAAGACGCCGAGAGGTCAGGGTTAGGTGGTCAATCTATGATTCTGTTAAAGCAACAGGTTGACTGCTGCCTTAAATGACCAAATCCTCCCTTTTTCTTGTATGTAGCCAGAACTGCTGCTGAAGAAATATCCACAGCAACATGTCTGTAAGGAGGAGGAGGAGGAGGAGGAGGAGGAGGAGGAGGTTCTTGCTGATGAGCAGCTCTGCAACCAGGAGAGGAACTCCAGTTTGGACCAAGAGTACAGACCCAAGTTTATAAAACTTCTGTGAAATATTAATAAAACCACTGGTTTAACTCTATTTTGCATTAAAGTCATTGTTTTTCTATTTATTTCAATAGATTTTTAATGATATGAGGAACACATTTTTAATACATAAGAAAAAATAACAAATTAAAAACAAATTCTTTAGAACTATTTACAGACACATACAATAACAGAAGACAAATGAGTCAAAAAAAACAATAGCACATGAATAGAGGAATGACTGTTTGCACTATGGTTTGCACTATTAAATAGTGCTTATATATCGCTGAATTGTAGTTAGTTAATAGTTTTATAATAGTTTTTTTATATTCTATATGTGTGTGTGTATGTGTGTGTTTGTTTAAATAAATAAATACTTTTTTAAATATGAAAAACATCTCTGATTGCTTTATGTACAGCATATGAGCAAGCACTTTTTTATTTTTTGATCAAGTATATTTTTTGGGATTTGAACCTGCAACTGAGCTGAGCTCTGCCACAGCATATCAGCAACCATTATTAACCATAATTCATCTGATCACATGGGAATGGTTTATTTACAGTATATGCAACACAACTTTGAAATGACACCTTATGAACCATAAACCTTAAGAAAAGACATGAGAGGTAGTGCAGTTTAAAAATTAAAGTTTTTTATTATTATTAATTACACTGAAAATGTTTTATCAGCTACAATGAAACATATACATTGTACAAATGTTAGTTAGTTAATGTGATACCTAGTTGATGTAAATAACCTGTTGAATTAACAGCAACAGTTTACTTATTTGGAGAGCAGTCAGCATATATGCAGAAATTCTCAGCTTAGGTTAAACTGATCATATGTTTGCAGGAACATCAAACACTGTATCACCAGAGAAAAAGGTGTGGAGAGAGGGCTTGGACCTTTCTTGTCTCTCTTAGAGTTCATGCAGTCATCCACCTGGCCTGCATTTGTGTGTATGTGTGTGTGTATGTGTGTGTGTGTCTGTGTGTGTGTGTATGTCTGTGTATGTGTGTGTGTGTGTGTGTATGTGTGTGTGTGTCTGTATATGTGTGTCTGTGTATGTGTGTGTATGTGTATGTATGTGTGTGTGTGTGTGTGTGTGTGTGTGTGTGTGTATGTCTGTGTATGTGTGTGTGTGTGTGTGTGTGTGTGTGTGTGTGTCTGTGTGTGTGTCATAAAAAAGAGCCACCATTAATAACTAACTTGTCTTCTTTCATTCTCATTTTCTTCCCACAGATACAGTTTGGATCATGGGGGACAGCTATGTCCGACGTGCTGCCCAGAGAGCTGCAGCGACCATGGGGAATGACCTCGGCGTGCCAGGTGTCCACGTCTGCTGGTTCGGCCGGGGTGGACTGCGGTGGAAAGGCCTCCTTCCCTACCTTTCCCACTCCCTGCGAGGAAGAACAGCACCTGACATCCTCATCATCCACTGTGGTGGCAATGACATGGCAGATGTGAGGAGTGTTGAGCTTGTAAACATGATGAAGGAAGATGTTAACCATCTTCGCCAACAACACCCTGGCACCTTCATCATGTTTTCAGCTTTGACACCAAGGTGTCGGTGGAGGGCTTCTGTTGGTAACCCAGGGAAGCTCGACAAATCCAGGAGATTTGTCAACACTGTTATGACCACATTTGTGCATAGTTTCAATGGTGCCGTGCTTGAGCACCCTCTCATTAAGCATGACAGTCCAGGGCTATATTTAAAAGATGGAGTTCATTTGACACCAAGAGGAAATGACATTTTTTTAAGTACTTTGGCCAGTAGTCTTAAAGACCACCTCCAAAGGCAGTGAGCTTCTTACACTGCTTTTGAATGTGGCCTTTATGACTCAATTTTTTAGGCATAAATATATATAAATATTTCCCTCTGACTGTCATGCCTAATGTTGAGAATTTTTCATTGTCACTTGGTACAATTAACAGAAACCAACATATGTAGCCATAACACTGTTTCCACTTCTGCTCTTCCTCATCCCTTTCCCCCTTTCTCCCAGTCCACTCCACCACCTCATGGATTCTGCAGCTCTCTGGGCAGCATGTTGGACATAGTTTTTTATTTTATTTTAATGGACTTATTTTTTTTATTTTATTTTATTTTTTAATGGACTTTTTTTTATTTATTTTTTTTAATGGACTTATTTTTTTTAAGTATATTTTTTTAATTTAAATATTTTACCAAACACCGCCCCTATTTTTTATTTATTTATTTTTTAATAATATATACTGATTGTTTTGCTTGTTCATTATCTGTTCATTTAAAGAGTACCTCATGTTTAAATAAATTATTTTCATACTTGCACTCCTTTTGTCTTCTACACTTATTGAAAATGTTAAAAATGTCGTAGTCAGTTAAAAGGAATATCAACTTAAACACAAATATTAAGCATTAAAGCTCAAGTTTACCCACCAATTGCAAAGTTTTACTAAAAATTGTAAAAATTCACTCACAACAGTGTTTCTGTTTCCTGACCAGTAAATATTTTTTTTCAAATGTGTTAAATCATATGTCTATGTCTTACCTTTACTAACGGTAGAACTCTAATATGTAGATAATTATCTACTTGCATGAGAAATCTCTCCACATGATTAACTGATTTTAATAAGGTTTAAGATGCATGTTATACATCTAGTTTTAAGAAAGTCAGAAAAAAGAACATTTCTGAGTATCTGTGACAACAGGTGGCAGGCAGACGCTGAGTTCACACTCAATACAGATTTTATTGAAAGCACAGGGGAGGATTGGGGCTGGAGAGCAGGGAAGGGAGAGAAAGGGAGCTGGAGGACACAGGAGGGCAGGCGATGAAGGTGAAGAGCGGCTGCTTGCTGGCATGTTCTTTTTTCTGACTTTCTTAAAACTAGATGTATAACATGCATCTTAAACCTTATTAAAATCAGTTAATCATGTGGAGAGATTTCTCATGCAAGTAGATAATTATCTACATATTAGAGTTCTACCGTTAGTAAAGGTAAGACATAGACATATGATTTAACACATTTGAAAAAAAATATTTACTGGTCAGGAAACAGAAACACTGTTGTGAGTGAATTTTTACAATTTTTAGTAAATTTGGAGAGCAGTCAGCATATATGCAGAAATTCTCAGCTTAGGTTAAACTGATCATGTTTGTGTGTGGCTGTGTGTATATGTGTGTGTGTGTATATGTGTATATGTGTGTGTGTGTGTGTGTGTGTGTGTGTGTGTGTGTGTCTGTGTGTAGTTAATGTAGTACAGAATAAATAACCTGTTGAATTAACAGCAACAGTTTACTTATTTGGAGAGCAGTCAGCATATATGCAGAAATTCTCAGCCTAGGTTAAACTGATCATGTTTGTGTGTGGCTGTGTGTATATGTGTGTGTGTGTGGCTGTGTGTGTGTGTGTGTGAATCCATCTTCAGATTCCTCAGTGTCCTGTAAATGTAACAGGTCCGAATCCATAGCCGTTATTGTGCTGTATGCATTTACAGCCTGTTTGATTTCATCTTTTACTGAATGACATCTCCGATTGAGGACACTGTGGAGCCCATGCGTAGCGTCCTCTGTTAGGTCACCAAAACCTGCAGAAGAAGTACAGGAACAACAGCACACTGCAGCAAGACTCGTTCTAAACAAACCATGCAAATGGCAAATGCCATTGCATTATACAATGCTGCATATGCAAAAAAGTAATATATGGGACATATTAATTCATGTTTTTGATAGTGTGAAATCATCAGTCAGTAGACAGCAATTTATTGACTGTTATCTAGATAATGAATGGTTAAGCATTTATTAATAAGCAATAGATTGATCTCCTGATGAACAGGTTGGCACCGTGTATGGTAGCCTTTGCCATCAGTTTATGAATGTGTGTGAATGGGTGAATGTTGATCTGTACTGTAAAGCACTTTGAGAGGTCAAAAGACTATAATGGCACTATATGGCACTTTATAAGTACTGTACATTTTTACAATATATATAGTACATTATAAATGCAAATGCATCAAATTTCAAGTAACCTTTCAGTCATTATCTTTACTTGTCACAATGTAAATTGTGCACACTGGGGCTGAATAGCTAAAAAGAAACAGAACAGAAACTTTTACAAACAATAACTTCCCTTCAATCTTTCACAGTGAGAGATGTGCTATATTTGTGTAAAACATGCAATGTTATGCAGATTGGAGTTTTCCAGAATGTAAACAACTTAAAAATATCATTACAAAGTGTTAATGATATAATTTTTATGGAAAGCATGTGAAATTATGATTGTCGCTTGACCATCATAATTTCATATGCTTTCCATGTAATTTGTGCAGCAGAATAGCACAGTGCCTTTTTCCCTTTTTTTCTACAATAAGTACTCATATTTTGGTATAGTGATCTTTTACTTTCATTTTACAGTCCCACCCAATATGAATTATGATATGACAGACTGAGAACTATTCAAAATGTGTGAACCAATGTTCAGTGGTACAACAGGCATAGACTAGGGACATAAAGAGCACCATGCCAAACTAGCAATTACTATTACCATCTTCACTTCTTTCCCACGGTAGGACGTAGCCCTCTGTGAGACTGCAAGCTAAGTCCTCGTCAATCCGGTCTTCTTCTAGTTCGTTATACTCCAAGACTCTCTCATGGAGTTTTTTCTTCAGCTCTGTAATTTTTTTCCTTTTCTTTTGTCTTGTTTGGTTGCTATCTACAAAGCGAAGCAAAAACAAAACAGTGTCATGACTCAAGAGTGTTTTTGTTGTTTTTGAAGTGTCATTTAAATAATGTCATTTGGAAACAAACCATGCTGCCAATAAAGGTCTTGCTTCCTGCGCAAAAGGGTCACGGTGAGGCTCTCAATGTCAGCCCTGAGGTCTTCAATAGACCCTGGACTGTTTATTCTCTCTAAACAGAAAAAAAACGAAATATTTGGAGATAATGGACTCATTTTCAACATATCGAAAACTGGTATTTAGTGTATAAAGGTACAGTCATTAACAGATGTATATATATAAAAAACATCAAAGTACTGTGCATGTTTTACCTGTGAGTGCCCATTGCTTGATATCACACACCCACTGCTGTGTGGTGTTACAATCAAGCCTGTGCTCACTCTGGAGGTGGCTGAAGCTGGCAACTTCCACCTTTGCCTTCTCTGTGATCTTTTGAATAGAACCCCCCCCCCAAAATGTTAAAACCAAAGTTCATGCAGCACCATGATGCAAGCTTTGACTATAAGCCTTCATCAGAACATGTAGAGACACCCAAGAGGAGTTGTAGATAAGGGAAAAATATCTATATAGCTGTGAGATTACAAGCTTTTAAAAGTGCAGGCATTTGTAATAAATATGTATTGTGAGATGAGAAGACTATTCTAATTCACCCTTACTTTGGCATATCTTTGTGGAGGTTCTTTCTTTTATTTTTGTTCCACCCCATCGCCTGCAGAGTGAGCATGTTCACTCTTCCTAATAAAGACAAAAATAAAGACAAAAATTGTGAATTCACATAAAACAGGCAATACTTACTGAGAAATCTGATAGACATAACTAAACCCAATCGTTAACAAGTTAACTGTGATTACAGAACAATAACTTTTGTAAGGAGGGAAATGGAAAACAGTCATTTTAAAATCTCTAAAACAATAATTAGGACTACCTTATTACAGTGTGTAATCCAAGTGTCATACCAACCTGCCTTTGTCATATATTTTGTGACAAGAGCTGCTCTGGAGAGGAAGCTGTTCACCTACAAAGAAAATATTACAAGTAACGTTTAATCTCCATTACATGTCAATATTATCAACACATCATCGCTACCTTTCATTTTAACTCCGACATAAAGGATGTGTTATATCCCTAACACCAAGCTTGTAACTATTGAGTATATAGTGTCTTGGTTTCTACTACCACTTGTAAAGTTACAATAATGACACCTGTTCAACTTCTTCTCCCACAGTGTTTCCAGCTCCATCCTGGCTTCGGCCACCCCATCTCACCTGTAATAAAGTGTGACAAGTATTATATATGTAATTTAGAAGTTTTGATATAACATCATTAAATCAAACTTTACATGCACAACATTTGAAAATAATTTAGATAAAAGATTGAATGCTTTAACTGCATTAGATGTTTGATAAATAGCATTATAAATGGTGTCTCAACAAAAGGTGCTGTCACACCAGAAGTTAAGTAAGTGCATGTACCTCGCATTTAGGTGTATGAGCTTTGGCGTGCATGACACTGAGGAATGGCTTCATGTGTGTCAATGGCCGCAGCTCTGGGACAACTTCTGCAACTTTATTAACATAAGGCCAGTACCTATAAAACAGGGGCAGTATTTGGTGAGTATTAAAGATCAGTTTTTTAATTCCCATGATAACATCTAAAGTTTAGGCACAGGCCATTTTGAACATGGTGATGGAGTTGCAATAAGACAGTGAGGATTACCTGCATGTTACATCCATGCAGAAGAAGGTCACATTTGCCCTCTTTGCCACCTCTCTTTGTAGAAACAAAGGATACGCAAAGATTTCTGCTCTGTAGTGGTTTAGTCCTCGCAAGAGAACCCCGTGTCTGATTAATCAGAAGAAAATCTACTGGTTAATAATCAATTGACCCAGCAAGGGTAAGACTGGAACTGCTATTACAAATCAAATACTGACACCAGCCTCAAAACACACACATACAGTCCTGTTTCCATCAAACATAACTTTAAACCAAGTATTTACTCTTAAGGATTTACATTAAGGGGACTTGCTTTTTGTCCCCATAGGGGAGCTGACTACACACAATGACTGTGTAAACAGACTACATCACATCAACATGAGGACACCTGGTATATGCACACACACACACACACACACTTCCAAACACATACCTGCAGACTGCAATCTGAATGCCCTCCTCATCAATGTGGGCACCAGATTTTTTTGACTGCTCTCTGGCCGCGGTAAAGTTAGCTGTTCCACAGACAGCGCTGCCATTTTCCTATAAAGTATTTTATTAAACCCACATTGTAACATATGTAAAAAAAAAAATGAAAAAATGAAAATACTCATAATCATAAACAATCCAAAACTGTCTTACACTCCTCGTGTTGCCTCTGACAAGGTCAACGAAACTGGCCACTTCCTCATCCCTGGCCAGGAACAAACCCTGATATAGGGGTGGTTCCTCAGTCCTGTCCAAAATAAGTTCAAATGCCAATCAATAATACAAATCCCAAATCATGACATTTACTATTATTTCTGAAAATATCTATTATGAAACCTCAAGAACAACCCTAAGGACTACTAATGATATTAGCTACTTTCTTAGACAATCTTAAATGAACCGTCTGTATAATACCTGTACTTACCCTTTGGACTTGCTGAAGCGGTAGTGCTTCCTGTTACCGTCACAACAGACAGCTAACATGTCTGGTGAACAGACTGGACAGTCAAAATGAGACGTTTGGCACATCTCCTCTTCCTTATATTTGATGAACATATATTCAAAAAGCTCCTCTGGAAGGTATCAGCACAGATACTGCCTTTCTGTATGATAAAAAAGGTTAGATTAGGATTTCTAGTAAAGCAATAACCCAAAATATTATATATGCAGGAATATTATGTTGTTCATTGTATGTTTCAGTGTGATTCAGGCTAATGTACCCTTCCAGCTTGAGTGGATCTATGGTCCAACATCTTAAGGAATGCCTGCCTGGACATGGCTGGTGCTGTCACCTTCATATTCTGAAACGACTCAAGCACATGGAACCTGTACAAGGTCTGGCAGCTGGTGCTGCTTGGCCAGTACCTGTACCCAAGCAGGCTCTTTATGTCTGGAGTCCATTCAGCACAGCAGGATGGACAGGTTTATCATATCGACCTGTAAACAAGAGAACATAGTAAAGACTAAAGATATTTTGGTAATCCAGTGAGTTTGTGAGTTTGCCTGATTATATTGTATTTTACACAGAGATGGGCATTTATGATGTATTATGAAATATTATTATTTGACATGACTTTCTCAAGAAGAAAATGGCTGGGTGAAAAAGCTTTGTGTTTCACACAGGTGTTAAGTTCTGTTGTACGATACAACTTGCATAAAAAGGACTTTAAGAACAACATACCACTGATGGTGACCACAGATATGTGCTTCCCTGGAGTTACCATCAGCTCGTGAGCACATTTGCAAATAGTGCTTGTAGGCACAGGCAGTTGGCATACTGCAATACAGAAAGATAATATCAAGGGTGTATTTAGAGGGTTTTTTTTCAATCCCTTATATGCATTTCCCAAAACACTAATGACATTCCCAAAATAGTCCCTTAAAACCTCACAATATTAACACCACTGGCTACAGCACTATTCCAAAATGTACAATTTCACAAAACATTAACAAATAAGTTGATGACTTGAATTCTCCAAGGCATGCCAGTCCAATTTGTACTTTTATCAATCAGCTAAGGATATTTAACACTCACACAACCATGTGTACCAACTCACAATTATTTGAGGAATTACATTTTATTGGGACATTGTAATGTATTGTTAGTCATAAAATACTTTGCTCACAAAATTGAGGCTGGCCGTCTTCATCCACCACCACAGCAGTTGTAGGGGGGATGGGCTCCATAAATCCATTACAGAGCGCCTCTCTGTCGTGAAATATATTCTTTTTGTGTGCCTCCACGTCACATGCAGCACAGAGGAACTCCATGTCCAGTGGGACACAATCCAGACACCTTATGACCGCCTGTACAGTGCAGCATCTGTGGCACTTTTGGTCCATGAGCAGCTCAGATGACAGTTTAGCATCCAAAAGTATGGGCCTGAATGCTTTCATTCTCACATCTGTGAGATGCTGCCTTTGTGCCCAGGCAGAAGCTGCACCACTTGCCTGTGGAACCTCCACTGAGGTTAAGGTGTCCCTTAACTCTTGTAGACGTGTTTCTAAAGGATGAAACACATGTTAAGCCACCCTAAAACTCAAGGAATGTATGATGTATAATAATGAAGTATGATTAACTACTTTTGAGTTGAAAAATACTCTAGTAATAGAGTATTTTTACTATAACTCATTAATTGCATCAATATCAATAGTGAGAAGACTTCAACTAAACTTGGAATGAGACAGTCAATACTCATAAGTTGTAGCGGTTTAAGCAAATTTAATTCTTCAACCCCACAAAGGATACATGTTGAAACCATGAACCCATGAAAGAAATGTTCCACAACACATTTGGTATAAATATGCAACACAAAAAGAACACAAAATGAATACTTAAATAAACGTGAATAATGCCAACCACACCACCATTTGAATTTTCACAAAAATTATATTGGAGCACACAAGCAAAACAAAACTCTTCACAACTCAGTCCTAGTCCAAACAAAAGAATAATGGTACCGAGTGCTCCGTTCCGGGTTTTCCCGGTTATCAGTTCAGTTCAGTTCAAACAGTTCAGTTTATAAAGCAAAATAATCCACCTCGGGTTTTCCCGGAATCCCAAACGAAAATCAAAATAAGGAAGTAGCTCCGTTTAGCACAGTCCAGCCATCCCCAAAAACCCAGTCAAAACAAAAGAAAAATGTAAGCGGAAAAAACACACTTGGACACCCGGCTTCAGCCGACTCACGGTTTCGGAGTAAGTGGGGCAAGTAGAGAGTGATGTCCGGAGGTCTTTGGACGGTGGTTTCCTGAGGAGAGGAGAGGACGCGGTATCCAAACCACACGAGGGCAACCAAAGTGGACGCGAACCGACACGCGGACTGCAACACGCGCTGTTTGCCAGAGGTAGGCTGCGGACATGGACGACATGAAGAGCACGTCTCTCCTGCTGCTCACTCATCTGTAACTCCCGCCATACAGACTTAAGTCTCCCGACATGAAAACCGCGCGAGGCTGGACTGTGAGGGAGTGGTATTAATGGGGCTAAACCACTGGCTGGCTCGCCTGGTCGGGGGTGGAAGTGAGTAGAAAAACAATATGGGCAATCACATACCATAACATAACATGTTTAAGGTTTTTTTTAAAGATGATACTGAAACACTTTGCATAATCAGGCATACAACATAGAAGGCAAAGAAATACAACACGTACAGATCATCATTAAACCATTTTGTGGGAGTGATCGCCACACTCTTCCCCCCTTGACAAAAAAAAAAAAAAAAAAAAACCCCAAAAGAAACAAAACAAAATACAGCCTCCAAAATAGAGCTATATAAATGTCATCATTTTTTAATTTTTTTTTTTTTTTTTTTATAGGTCTATTAGCCTTTTATCCTCCTCCTCTGACTCAGACTCTCTCAAAACTTTGTTTTGTATCCTCACTTTCTCAGGGGGACCGGATGTTGACCCAGCCGGACTTGCTGGAAAACCAAGAAAATCCTCGTCGATGGATTCTTCCTCAAATATTTCCCTCACCCGCTGTTTTTGCTGCTCTTCCACTTGCTGAGCAGTGGGGTAACAAGGTTTGAGGCGAGAAATATGTGCAATTCTCCGGTCTCCTCCACTCTCCTCCAGCACCACTTCATAATTTACGGGTCCAACTTGCTGAAGGACACGGTAGGGGCCCTGCCACTTGGGAGCGAGCTTCGCAGTAAAGGCTTTTTCCGCCTTGGAAAGAGGATGGGCTCGTAACCAGACTCTTGTTTTTTCTTCCAAAATCATCTCTCTGCGATGCTTATCATAATTTCTCTTCTGTCGCTTACGGGCCAGAGAGAGGTTCCTGGAAACAAAAGCCTTCAGGTCCTCAAGCTGAGTGATGTTTTTGTAAACAGACGAGTCGGGTAGGGTATTTCTGGGCTGCAGCACGACATCCAGCGGTCCCCGGAGTGGTCGTTGCAAGTTGAGTTCAGCCGGTGTGACTCCTGTGGACTCCTGAACAGCAGAGTTCAGGGCAAACCTGAACTCATGGAGGTGTTTGTCCCAGTTTTTGTGTCTGGAGCCCACATAAGAGGCCATCATAGTTTTTAAGGTCCGATTAACTCGCTCGGTTAAATTTGTCTGTGGATGGTAGGCAGAGGTGAGTTTGTGTGACACATTCCATGTTTCACAGGTAGCCTGGAAGACGGAGGAGACAAACTGAGAGCCTCGGTCTGAAAGAATGTAATCCGGTATTCCCCATCTGGTGAAAATCTCCTGGATGAGAATGCGTGAGATGGATTCAGCAGTGGCGTTCCTCAAAGGAAAGAGCTCCACCCATCTGGTGTAGTAATCCACAAACACAAGTAGGTACATGTTTCTGCTTGAACTCCTGGGGAATGGACCCATCAAATCCATGCCCAACATTTCCCAGGGACGGCATACCACTGTTTGTTGCAGTTTTCCAGCGGGTTTGCGACTTTCAGGTTTGTACAGTTGGCAGACTTGGCAATTGGTTACATGTGTTTTTACATCCCAGCTCATTTTTGGCCAGTAAACCAGATTCTGCATCCTCCGGTAGGTTTTGTATCTACCCAGGTGGCCAGCAAGGGGGTCTTCGTGGAATGACGTGAGCAAGTGTGAACGCAGGCTCTCAGGTATGTATATTTGGTACAAGGTTTTGTAATCTAATTTCACAACCCGGTAGATCAGATCCTCTAAGATGGTGTAGAGGGTTTGGCCATTTGTTTGAATTTCGCCCTTCTCTAAGATGTTTTGATAGAGTGTCTGACATTCAGGGTCCTTTTTCTGGGCATTCCACACCTCCTGGACAGTGATGGACATGTCTTCTGGCAACTCCGGTGTGGCAGACACCATGGTGGCACAGAGAGGCTGGTGAGTAGAGTCAGATCCATCACATGGAGCTCTAGATAAGGCATCCGGAACAGTATTGTATCTGCCTTTTCTATATTCCACAGTGAAAGTGAACTCTTGGAGCCTGAGAGCCCACCGGATCAGACGGGTGCTGGGTTTAGTGGTTTTGAACACCCACAGGAGCGAAGAATGATCCGTAACCACCGTAAAGAGGCGTCCTTCCAGATAGACTCTCCACTTCTCCACAGCCCAAACCACAGCCAGACACTCCAGCTCTGTAGTTGAGTAGTTTCTCTCAGCTGGGTTAAGGCTGCGGCTGCCATAAGCCAGGATTTCCTCGGTCCCATGGTCAGTGCGTTGGACAATCACTGCACCCAGCCCTACCTCACTGGCATCCGTATACACCAGAAATGGTAGATCAAAGTTTGGATGTCCCAGGATAGGAGGATTCGTTAGGTGCTCTTTGAGAGTATCAAAGGCGGTTTGACATTCGGGGGACCAGCAGAACTTGGCCCCCTTCCTCTTCAGGGCATTGAGGGGCTCAGCCCTTCCTCCTTATTTTTCCGGAGGGAAATCAATGATGGAGGAACACAGCGTAGAAAATATGACGCTGAGCCAGACCATACCACCACTGAGCCAGGACTCGTTTCAGCAGCTGTGGGAGAGTGTATGCACTCCCTCCATCTCCACCATACCCACGGAAAGTGTGAATTACGCATCAACGGACATGCTCCTTGATGAGCTCTCAAATAGGTTTGACGAAGACCAATTGTTTGAGCTGCCCGGAGATATGTCTTCCAAGGACGGAGTCACTCCCCCAGCCCCACCGTCCCAGTCACAGTAGACTACCCGGGGGAGTTCGGCTTCAAGCTTCAATTTCAGAAGTCTGGCACTGCCAAATCTGTGACTTCAACGTACTCTGAGCTTCTTAATAAATTATATTGCCAGCTGGCAAAAACCAGCCTTATTGAAGTGCTGGTAGGGAAAGAGCCTCCTCAGGGTGCTATCCTCAGGGCCACAGCGGTTTACAAGAAGAATGAGCATGTGGCGGATGTGGTCCGCAGATGTCCCCACCACCAGAATGAAGACGTCACGGAGTACCGCAGCCATCTGATCAGGGTGGAGGGCAGCCAGAGGGCTCTGTATTTCGAAGATCCTCACACTAAGAGGCAGAGTGTGACCGTCCCCTATGAGCCTCCACAGTTGGGCTCAGAGATGACCACAATCCTGCTGAGCTTTATGTGCAACAGCTCATGCATGGGAGGCATGAACCGCCGGCCCATCCTCACCATCCTGACCCTCGAGACTCCAGAGGGACTGGTTTTGGGGCGGAGGTGTTTTGAGGTGCGTGTCTGCGCATGTCCAGGCAGGGACCGCAAAACTGAGGAGGAGAACAGCACCAAGATGCAGAACGGCACCAAGCAAACCAAAAAACGAAAGAGCGCTCCTGCTCCTGACAACACTACTGCAAAGAAGTCTAAATCTACCTCCAGTGCAGAGGAGGAGGACAAGGAGGTGTTCGTTCTGCATGTTCGTGGACGCGAGCGTTACGAATGGTTGAAGAAAGTCAACGAAGGTCTGGAGCTGCACGACAAAGAAAACAAAAACAAGAGCAGCGCATCCACAAAGCAAGATGTCCCTCTGCCTTCCAGCGGAAAGAGACTCTTGCAAAGAGGAGAGAAGAGTGACAGCGACTGAAAAACTTGCTTTCTCTATCATGCGAGAAAAAAAAAAATCCAAAAATATTTCTCTTACTCCACTGCCAGCCTGGTTTTTTTTAAAGGGCCAGTGTGTATGATTTAAGGGGGATCTATTGGCAGAAATGGATTATAAGACTCATAAGTATTTTTTCGTTTGTGTGTAATCACCTGAAACTAAGATTGGCTGTCCTTTCGTTACTTTACAATGAGCCCTTTATATCTACGTGAGGGTCCTCCTTCACCGAGTCCGCCATGTTTCTGCAGTAGCTCAGGACGGACATATCAAACGCTGGCTTTGAAAAGGTCCATTTCGCATCTGTTTTGCGAGTTATTTGAACGTTTCTTCTGCTCGCTTGGAAGAGAGGAGAGAGAGAGGGGAGGTGTTGGTTTGTAGTCTACAACCTCACCTCACTGTGACCAGTTCTGCTTCCTCCTCAGTGCTCATAATGTATTATAAAAAATATATATGTCACATATACTGCCAGTGTTCTAAATGCTAATTATGAATTGGGTTAAAAACAAGGACCACACCTGTCACAGTCACTGCCATTCATTGCAGGTTTGAATATGTGGTAGTAAAGAAAATCACATGTAAGTGGGGGCTGTTTTTTTTTATACTTTTTAAAAATATATATCATGAACAGCTGTAAAGTTTTGCCCTTTTTTTCATTTTAAGGGAACCATAAGTCATTAGCATCACCTGGATGGTAGTGATGCGTCCCACATTGGGTGCCATTTATTTATGTAGCGGTTTAAGCAAATTTAATTCTTCAACTCCACAAAGGATACATGTTGAAACCATGAACCCATGAAAGAAATGTTCCACAACACATTTGGTATAAATATGCAACACAAAAAGAACACAAAATGAATACTTAAATAAACGTGAATAATGCCAACCACACCACCATTTGAATTTTCACAAAAATTATATTGGAGCACACAAGCAAAACAAAACTCTTCACAACTCAGTCCTAGTCCAAACAAAAGAATAATGGTACCGAGTGCTCCGTTCCGGGTTTTCCCGGTTATCAGTTCAGTTCAGTTCAAACAGTTCAGTTTATAAAGCAAAATAATCCACCTCGGGTTTTCCCGGAATCCCAAACGAAAATCAAAATAAGGAAGTAGCTCCGTTTAGCACAGTCCAGCCATCCCCAAAAACCCAGTCAAAACAAAAGAAAAATGTAAGCGGAAAAAACACACTTGGACACCCGGCTTCAGCCGACTCACGGTTTCGGAGTAAGTGGGGCAAGTAGAGAGTGATGTCCGGAGGTCTTTGGACGGTGGTTTCCTGAGGAGAGGAGAGGACGCGGTATCCAAACCACACGAGGGCAACCAAAGTGGACGCGAACCGACACGCGGACTGCAACACGCGCTGTTTGCCAGAGGTAGGCTGCGGACATGGACGACATGAAGAGCACGTCTCTCCTGCTGCTCACTCATCTGTAACTCCCGCCATACAGACTTAAGTCTCCCGACATGAAAACCGCGCGAGGCTGGACTGTGAGGGAGTGGTATTAATGGGGCTAAACCACTGGCTGGCTCGCCTGGTCGGGGGTGGAAGTGAGTAGAAAAACAATATGGGCAATCACATACCATAACATAACATGTTTAAGGTTTTTTTTAAAGATGATACTGAAACACTTTGCATAATCAGGCATACAACATAGAAGGCAAAGAAATACAAAACGTACAGATCATCATTAAACCATTTTGTGGGAGTGATCGCCACAAAGTATTGTAACGAGAATAGTTCTATTTACTTTAAGTCTGTAGTGATATAGTTTATCTACAGCTTAAATGTGATTAACCAACTGAGTGAATAAATGGAGGAATGGCAATAACTGAAGTGAAAGTCAACTGCTGTAATGATCAATTCACTCACCAAGACTTGCCAAATCTTGATCTGGTATATGAAGGTGTTCCTCATACACCGGGTTCCTTCTTCTGGGTTGTGAAGCTGGAGAGACAGTTATTTTTGCTTCTAATCAGACTCTAAAAATATCTAATATTTTAGTGTGAAAAGACTATATCATGGTATACTTAGGAACAAACCTGTTGCAGGGCTTTGTGTTCCTCGCTGTCTCACATGTCTGTGTACTCATGGATCTCTTCCTGCGCCTTTTTATTTGAGGAAAGGCAGGGTTTTCCATGGCAGCCTAAATGTTTGCAAAGTTTGAAATGAAACTTAACAGGCAAAACAAAAAAAAGTTGTAGAATATAATATAAGACAGCAGCACTATATATATATTTCAATATATGATAATCATGCATTGAATGAACAGCTATAGTATGATTATAGCAATGTATATACTATAGCAATTATTGTATTACAGACATGAGTATTTGCTCATCAAGAAAAGCCTCACCTTGGCCTCACAGAGATGAGCATTGCTAATTAATGCTGCCATGTGGATCCTGGCCTCATTTGGATCCTCAAAGACCCTCACATCAGGATTGACAGACATGATATAAAAAATACAAACAATACAGACACTACGGACGAAACAGACACTACAAATGATACAGACACAATATACAAAGATACAATAAAGAGAGTGAGAGTGAAAGCAAAAGAGAGAGAGTGATTGAGAGACAAGAGTGAGAGAGAGAAAGTGAATAATTGAGAAAAAGGAATATAAAAAGATGAGAGCGAGAGCAAGAGAGTGGCTCTTAAAAGTGCCGTTGGTTTATGTGTGAGTGTGCGTATGTGTTTGTGTGTCTGGTATGAAGGTGTTGCAAAAGTCTGTAAAACAGGAATCAGAGAAACATGATTAGTATAGAATTTGAAATAAGTGAGCATTTCTTAATTTCTATTACCAAAATATTGTAACTATTGATAACCCAAATTGCAATATACCTAATAAAAAACAACCATTGCTGTACACAGTTAAGTAACTAAAAATAATGATAACTGGCATAATGTCTTTTTTTTAATCAGTGCTTGTACAGCCTTTTATGGTGCTTTTATCTGTTGTCGTATATTTCATTTGATCAAATAATGAGTACAGTGAGTTTTATTAAAATATAGCATAATAGTGTGCAGAGGATACTCTATCTGTAGATTGCTTGTAGGTCTTCTTTTTATTTGATTATGTATTTATTGTTATGGGTCTGACCCATAGACTGTATATGTCTGACCGCAGGATGAGCGACCAGTCCGATCCTCTGGAGAAATGCAGGGCCACGTTTTGTTACAATCCATCCCTGATGGCGGTAATCTCTAAAAATCAAACTTCTGACATTTGCCTTGCACTAAATAAAGCACACCAATTTGTTTCTGATTGTCTATACAACACTTACAAAAAATAATGTCACGCCCTACACTGAAAGCCGGCTGAGATTGTCCTTTTAGCTGCATAGATAACAATGATTCAAATATGCTAGATGACATGACAGCTAAAAACTGCACATTAAAAATAATTGGCGGGTAGCCAACATTAACAGATTCAACCTAATCTTCAGAGAAAAAACGCTATGGAGACTGGGCTATAATGGATGAAATAACAGTATTACATTTTTGTGTTTTGAACAAATGAATATGCCTCGGGTTGAGATACTTACTGTAGTCAGTGGCAGTGATTGAAATGAATGACAGCTTCGGGATTCCCGCTAAGAAGCGTGATGTGACGTTGCCGTGGTAACGACCGACTCTTCCTCTCATTCAGTAGCTTATTATTAATATAATTTGCCTACTATGAAAAGAAATACCTTTGAAAAAAATAAAAAAAATAAAAAAAACCCCGCTAGAAAATAAAAGATTTATAGATTAGAAATATTATCCCCCGCCCACTACGTGACGTAGTTGAACCGGGGAATCCGTGTGTCCGCCACGAAAGAGGATTCCCATTGACTTTACTGTGGTATTGTTTCCGTGAACCTAATCTCCAGAGAAACGCTACGGAGACTGGGCAACAATGGATGGAATAACATGTTTGTGTTTTGAACAAATGAATATGCCTCGGGTTGAGATACTTACTGTAGTCAGTGGCAGTGATTGAAATGAATGACAGCTTCGGGATTCCCGCTAAGAAGCGTGATGTGACGTTGCCGTGGTAACGACCGACTCTTCCTCTCATTCAGTAGCTTATTATTAATATAATTTGCCTACTATGAAAAGAAATACCTTTGAAAAAAATAAAAAAAATAAAAAAAACCCCGCTAGAAAATAAAAGATTTATAGATTAGAAATATTATCCCCCGCCCACTACGTGACGTAGTTGAACCGGGGAATCCGTGTGTCCGCCACGAAAGAGGATTCCCATTGACTTTACTGTGGTATTGTTTCCGTGAACCTAATCTCCAGAGAAACGCTACGGAGACTGGGCAACAATGGATGGAATAACATTTTTGTGTTTTGAACAAATGAATATGCCTCGGGTTGAGATACTTACTGTAGTCAGTGGCAGTGATTGAAATGAATGACAGCTTCGGGATTCCCGGACAGAAGCGTGACGTGTCGTTGCCGTGGTAACGAACTACTCTTCTTCTCAATCTTATTATTCATTTATTCATTCATTATTTATAATAGTAATAGATGAATTTGAAAAAAAAAAAAAAATCTACTTATTTTCGTGTTGTTGTGTTGAGAAATATGAGGATATGGACTGTGTGGAAAATAGCCGAGGCAAGAATCGAGTTATCCGGTCTTCCCACGGGACAGCAAGAAGAATGAAAATCAGCTGGTCAAACATTGAGCAATGTAGCGGTGATAATAAAAAAATAAAAACAAGGGTTTATTGCACAGATGTGCCCCTGTCACGTATATCTGTGAGATCAGGTTGTTTTCGTCCAACCTACCTTCACATCACCAGTCCTCTCTCACCAACCTTTGGTCAATATCTACATGTCAATGTATATGTGGTGTATTATTGAGACATTTGGCAAGCACATTCACAATCCCCTGAGTATTAACCAAATCTATCCTGATTTATTATGATGTATGCAGAGTTGTGTCCTTTACCTATGTTCAAAAAATATCTAAAAGTAATGTTTAACATCTTCAGGTGACCTCGGCAGGCATGGTGAAGGGCCCCCTTATCAGCAATTCGCAAAGAAATTTGCCAAGATATCGGAGAAAAAAAGCCAGGTGAAGTATAAATGGGATGAATATTAGAAATGTAATGGAGAGTTTAAACCTGTTACTGTACTGATAATAACTAATAAAGTATAATAAAGCCATTGATAAGACTCTATAATCATTGTTCTCTTGTAATCAGAATTTCACGCAAGACAACAAAACACAGGGAGTCATGGAGAAGAGTCAGTGGGACTTGAAGAAAATACGCTTTAAAAGGAAGACGACTGACCAGACTGGATGACTTCATTGATACCTACAAAGTAGGTATATTTTATTTAACTATTAATACAGAGACTAAAACATTGCCCATGCTTCACGCAATATAAGTCCTTCATTGCAATTGAAGTTTGTTTTGTGCTTCGAAATATCCCCAAAAAATCAGGGGAAGTGTTTTTTGACATTGTGTGTTGTTAGCTTGTGGTTGTGTATGAATTTGAGACGCTATTATGTTTCCTGTAGTGCCACTGTTAGTTGAAAAAAAGTTGAATTTTAGCCCTCAAAATTTAATCAGGAGACAGTCAATGAAATGTGGAAAGCACATTCATATTATAACATTCATATGATTCACTATATGATGAAATGTATCACTTTTTGTTACCCTATGACTTTTCCCCTTGCACCATCCTTTAATCATCCCTTAATGCTTGCACTCTCCTGACTTGGTCAATGGCAGCACATTATATAGACAATACATAGGGGTGAAATATAAAAAAATGCATATTTTTGTTTAGTGCTGTGATGATGGCAGAGGGGATGAAACTTCTCTAAAAATGAGCTTGTCTCCAGTCTAGTGCCCTATATATGCAGCTAGATGGGAGTAGAGTGAATAATTGGTTCAGGGGGTGGTCCGGACTGCTGACTATTACACGTGCCAGGTGTGATATGGCAAGTTTGTTTGCTTCGGACAGGAGGTTGATTATCTTGGATGCATATGTGGGAATTTGAGGAGTCTAATTTTGATGGTGACAGTGAGTAGGGTGAAGAATCAGGGGGAATAGCGACAGAAAGGCTCCCTAGTTGTTCTCCAGCTCCTGGCTCAGTGATTCTCCACGTCCTTGGCTGCTGGATCTTTCGACGTCAGGGCCTCACGTTGTCGTCGGGATGGCTTCCTTCCGGTTCCAGGTCCTGGTCCCGGTTTTTCCACTGCACTGAGGAGTGATCACCCAAAAGCAGAGAGAAAAGGATACACCGTTGACCAGGAAGAATTCATCAACAAGCTCCCAGCTGAACTTGCAAAGCAGTGCAGAGATGTCTTCTCCAACTCCACCTCAAGGACGCTGAATACAGCAAGTGAACCATCTAGCCTCCTCCTGCAATACGGTCTGAGAGAACTCCCCGTCATAATGATGCTCCTTGAAGTTACCGTGAATGCCGGGCAACAAATTGGCACCTTGATTGACCTGGCCTCGGACACCAATTATATTACTCACAAGGCAGCTGGCAGACTAAACCTACGCAGTGAAGAGATGACCCTCGTCGTCCACGGAGTCGGAGGTATGAAGTTCCACGTGGAGACGAAGAGGTACCTGTTGAAAGTCCGGGTCAAGTCCCCAAAAGGTGGCCTGCAGTCTCACCAGTTGGTCTGTTACGGGCTGGACAACATAGCTGACGTCTACAACAGTGTAACAGCTCAACAACTGCATCGACTGTTCCCAGACATACCCATGGCCGAGCTCACCAGACCCAAAGAAATTGACCTTCTGATAAGCCACAGAGAGGGCAAGCTGGCACCACAGCGGATCAGGGTCATTGGAGACCTGGTGCTCTGGGATGGACCCTTGGGAAAGACAGTCGGAGGCACTCACCCGGACCTCTTTGAAGACATCAAAATGTCAGCCCACACTTCAGGAACGCACTTTGCCCGGTCAATGCGAACTGCTGCCACCAAGTATGAGGAACTCTCAGCTAGGCCTCCCATTCAACTGCTGCCAACCACCCAGTCCTGCCATGATGTCCAGAAAGCCGCAACTTTGACAACCGGCCGGGACTTCCTGGAGTGGTGGAGGTGGGACAGCATCGGCGCTGCCTGCGAGCCAAGATGTGGAGGCTGCCGTTGCGGAAATTGCCAACCAGGGGGCAAAGAGATGACACTTGCTGAGGAACGGGAACTTGAAGTGGTGAAAGGAGGGCTCACCTACGTCACAAGTGACCATCACAGCAAAGACCCACACTGGCACGCCAAATATCCATGGCTAGAAGACCCAGCTTCACTCCCTAACAATAGGGGAGCTGTGGAGGCAACATTCCTCAGAACAGAACGACACCTCTCGAAGGAGCCCAAGTGGAAAGCAGCCTACACTGCCCAGGTGCACGACATGGTCTCCCGAGGAGCTGCAGTCAAGCTGTCTGAGGAAGCCATAGCCAGCTGGGTCGGACCTGTGTGGTACGTGAGTCACCTTATAGCACCAAACCCTCACTCAATCACAACTCCAGTCCGGCTCGTCTGGAACAGCAGCCAAAAGTGCAAAGGAGTGAGCCTGAATGACATGCTCATGAAAGGTCCAGATGTCCTAAACCCCATTCGAGCAGTCCTCCTAAGATTCCGAAGTGGAGTGTTTGCTGCTCTGGGTGACATTAAGAAGATGTATAACTCGGTCTGGCTAGAGGATCGTGAAGTACATCTGCACAGGTTCCTGTGGCGGGACACTGGAGATGAGGAGATCGGAGTGTATGCCATCACAAGGGTGAATATCGGAGACAAGCCTGCGGGATGCATTGCACAGCTTGCCATGCGGGAAACGTCCAACCTCCCTCAGTTCATGCACCTCGAGCAAGAGCGGCGAGTACTGCAGCAAGACAGCTATGTCGACGACCTTTTGACCTCCGACAATGACCTCAATCGCCTGAAAGCCACTACCACCAATGTAGAGCGCATTCTCAAAGCCGGAGGGTTCCATCTCAAGCCATGGGTGTTCTCTGGGCAAAGTGGGAGGCAGGAGCAAACAGAGGACAGAGAGAGAGCCAGCCCTGCAGTCATGGTCCTTCCCAATCAAATGGGTGACGACGACAACAAAGCACTTGGGCTTGGCTACCTCGTCCAGGAAGACCAGCTCCATGTCATGTCTTCCATCAATTTCTCGAAGAGAAAAAAGAAAATGCGGCTTGGCCAGAATCTCCTTCAAGAGGAAGTAAGAGCTCAGACCCCAAATCCTCTGACTAGAAGAGAGCTGCTTAGTCAAGTGGCTGGACTGTATGATCCTGCTGGGCTCGTCACTCCTGCAAAGCAAAAGGGTGCAATCCTCGTGCGCAAAGCATTCCAGGAAGCCAAAGGCAGCAGTTCCTCAGCTAAAGACACATGGGACACAGCACTCTCTGATGGTCTGCGAGAAGATGCGATCAAACTCTTTGAAGAGTACGTCCAGCTCTGTGAAGTGAAGTTCTCCAGAGCTCTGACTCCACCATCTTGCACTGAAAAGCCACTTGCAATCACATTCTCAGACGGGAGTGAGCACGCCTATGGTGCAGTGATGTACCTGAGGTGGTGCTGCAGTCAAGATCCCGTCGTGAGGTTGGTGGAGTCAAAAGCAAAGCTGACCCCTTTAGACCAGAAGGGAGATGCTGTGAAGGCTGAAGTCTGTGGGGCTGTGTTCGCTTCCCGTCTGAAGAGATACTTCGAAATCCACTGCAGAATCGAAGTGGAGGAATGGTTCCACCTTGTGGACAGCCAGACAGTCCTGGGTGCGATCCAGAGGGAGAGCTACGGCTTCCAAACCTTTTTTGCAAACCGCATCGGAGAAATTCAAAGCAATTCACAAGCTCAAGACTGGTGGTGGGTCTCTGGACCGCAGAACATAGCAGACCTGATCACAAGAGGTGGGAGTCCCAAAGACCTGGACAAGGACTCTGAGTGGCAAACTGGTCCCAAGTTCCTTACTCTACCTGTGAAAGAGTGGCCCATCAAGTCTGCGAAGGAAATTGCTGCTGCTGCAAGAGAAGGCATAAACAAGCTGCAAAAGAAAGCCTTTGTGGCTGTGCTAACAAGATCTCAGTCTTCCAAGCAAGCACCAAGCCATGATCAGAAACCAGCTGGACTTGGGCTGGCAGGATCTGCAGTTCAGAACCTCATTGATGTGGAGCGGTTCAGTGACCTGTCAAGACTCCTGAAAGCCGTTGCCTGCGTCTGGAGGGCAGCAAAAAGGTTCCTCGGGCCAAGCAGAACCCTCAACAGACCAAGGTGGGAGGAAGTCCCATCAAGTGGCACCATCTCTGCCAAGGAGCGGCAACAAGCATTGACTGCCCTTTTCCTTGCTACACAAGAGGGCGCCAAATTCCCCAGCACCACAACAGACAGGCTTGTGGCATTCAAAGAGCAAGGCACTGGACTTCTTTTGTGCGGAGGAAGAGTGCAGAACTTTGAAAGAGACCATGCTGCTGTCCCTCTGCTGCCGGCAGACTCGTGGGTGTCAACACTGCTGGCCCGTGAGTCGCACAGTGAAGCGCATGATGGAGTGGCCGGGACCCTGCTCAAAATGAGGAAAAAGGCCTGGGTCATCAGAGGGAGGAGGATCGCACAAAAGGTTGTTGACGCATGCATCCTCTGCAAAAAGTCAAGAGCAAGAAGGTGCCAACAAGTCATGGCTGATCTGCCTCCTGAAAGAACTGAGCCAGCTGCACCTTTCAAATTCACCACTGTAGACCTTTTCGGGCCTTACCTGGTCAAAGACGAGGTCAAGAAGAGGGTGACTATGAAGGTCTGGGGTGTGGTCTTCTGTTGTATGGCCAGTCGAGCCATCCACACTGAGCTGGCCAGCGCAATGTCCACAGAAGCTTTCCTACTGGCCTACCAGAAATTCTCTGCAGTCCGAGGACACCCCAGAAAGGTCTGGTCAGACCCAGGCACCAACTTCATAGGTGCAAAGCCGGTTCTGGCAGATCTGAACCAGTTCCTGGACAGTCAGAACAAGGGGGCTCTGGAAGAGACCGCTGCGAAGAATGGAACTGCATGGGAGTGGAAGATCCATCCAGCCGATTCCCCACACAGAAATGGTGCTGCAGAGGTTGCTGTTCGCATCGTGAAGAGAGCGCTGCAGAGTCTGGGGAAGGAGTCCATACTGACTTACAGTGAGTTCCAAACAGCTTTGTACTTGGCAGCCAACCTTGCAAACGAACGCCCGATTGATGCCAGGATGCAGAGCCGGGAGGACTGTGTCCAGTATGTAACTCCTAACTCTCTCCTGCTGGGAAGAGCCTCCCAAAGTAGTGACGTCAAGACGTTTGATTTTACCACATACCCTTACAAAAGACTCCAAGCAATGCAGTCAGAAGTCAGCAAGTTCTGGAGAAACTGGAGTCAGCTGGCTGGTCCCAACCTCTTCATAAGAAGCAAGTGGCACACAGCCGAGAGGAACGTGGCTGTTGGAGACATCGTCTGGCTGTGCGACCAGAATGCAATGAGAGGCCAATTCAGACTGGGCAGAGTGGTCAGCACCAACCCCGACAGCAAGGGCATCGTGAGGGATGCGAACGTGAGGGTCATCCCCAGTTTCTGCGTTCCACTGGTGAAAGCTGTGGATGCGAAGAAGGCTGCTGACCAGAAGGGGGCGACCCAAGCGACCGTCCTCCACAGAGATGTCCGGCGTCTGGTCGTCCTGCTGCCCATCGAAGAGCAAAAGGGTCACTGACATTGTGTTTAGCTTGAGTTGCGACCTTACCAGTATGGCTACTGTAAAGGTCGAGTGGGAGGTGTGAAGTTCAACAAGGGTGTTGTTTATTTTAATTGCACTTAGAAAATTCACGGGGAAAAAAATAGAAAAAATGGGTGTGCCGTTTAGCGCTGCGAGCGCAGCTCCAGCTGATTAGTGGACGCGCAGGTTGGTTGATCAGCGTCAGCTGGCTGAGCGTCTGATGATCTGGAAGCGCAGGTGAAGTAATTAGCTGGCCGCGCTCAGTTTAAAATTCACTTTTGAGAAGAGCACACGCTAACTTTGTGGTGCTCTCACAAATGGTTGAGACCTACTGTGAAATCTTGATTCCTGAAGACCGGAGAGGCAGTCGGTTTTCCACCTGAGGGAAAGACGACCCCGTACAAGCTCCTTAACTATTTCCTTGTGCTAAACTTCTGAATTGAATCCAACTGGAACAATGCGCTGAACTTTAATAAAAGAAAAAAAAAAAAAGAGGAAAATCAGAAAGGAAAACTCTTGTCTGTGGAATCTTTCTGAGTGGAATCCAGTGTCTTAAATCTCCATCAGGAGTCAACCTTTTTCAAGTTGGGGAAAAACAGTGGTCAACCAAACAAAAAATTCAAAACAAAACTAGACAACTTGACAATAGTACATTAGGAAGGATTGGACAGGACTGATGCAAAGTTGTTAGATGTGTGGAGATGGTAATGTGAAACAACTGAGGAAATTTTACCTATCATATAAAAATGTTTGTAAACTAAATGCAAGTTTCTAATGCTTCTCCTTACATGAATCAGGCAGGGCCAGAGACAACAACCAAACCTCCGGCTGATCAGACCCATCAGCCTCAGTGGCAGCTCCAGTCACAAACAGCACACCTTCAGCTGATAACCCATCAGCCTCATTGACAGCCAAGGACCACAGGGACCAAAAACCAGTCACCCAGGACACACATGGTTTTGAAGGTGCACTTTATTTCATTGCCCTTTTAGATGTGCAGGGATATTTTCATTGAAAAATATGGATTTGCGGTAGAAGATTTAATTCAATGAATTGAATCGCGAACATTTTTAGATACATTTATCATCAAATAACACTGTTACTGTTATTCTAGTTTTTAATGCTTTTCCTTAAATGCAACAGGTGACTTCAGCACAGCAAGCAAAAACAATGCCCAGCTATTGCCATAATTTCACAACCAAACTACTCCATTATGCCTTTTTATATTAAACTTGATTAGTATATAAATTATAGTCAAGTGAAAATACTTATTTTTATGTTATTATTGATATAATTCATTATACCAATTCAAAAAATAATGGCAAAGACTTTTTGGACTTGATGATGTCTCAGTTTCATATTTAATCCAAAAAGTAACTGAATTTATGTTTTCCACATTGCATGAACATGTAACCCAAACTGACAAAACAAAAAGACTGATGAAAGAAATGTCTAAGAGGGCTGGAGAGGCAATTTTAGGCCAAAAATGTACATTAAACTAACTGTGTTTGTATGCTGTTTGTTTCATAGAAAAGGAAGAAAATACATACGGCACAAAAACAAAGGACCCATGGACCACTTTGGACAAAGCACCATCCAAATGAAGTCATCCAAGCCACCAAAATAAATAAAATGGTATTCATTTCACAAAACCAAATGCTGAGCATCCTGAAGAACAACACCTGGCTCAGCAGTGATGAAATAGATGCTGCCTGTTTTTTTCTTTCCCAAAAGTTCCCTGATGTTGATGGCTTTCAAACATGCCTGATATATCAGTCTCTTCAGGGGGGTGTTGTTGGGACACCACAGAAGCAATTTATTCAAGTGCTTAATATCAACGACAGCCATTGGATCACAGCAAGCAATATCTTCTGTGGACCCTATGAGGTGTGTGTTTATGACAGCCTGAACAGCAAAACAAATAAGAGCACAGAGCAAAAACTGTCCTGGTTGCTTCGCCCACAAGCTCCTCAGTTCTATATTAAAAGGCCTGCCGTGCAGATGCAACAGTCCATGAGCAGCTGCGGACTTTTTGCACTAGCTTTTGCACAAGTCTTGTGCCAGGGGGTCAAGCCAGAGGAGTGCCAGTTTCAAGAAAAAACATTGAGACGAACACTTTACAGAGCTTTGCTGAACAAAAGAGCTCCAGTCTTCCATTACCAAACCATCTTTCTATAAGGCCATGTCGTGTGCCAATGAAGTGGTGTCCCATGAAATCGTCCTCTCCATCACCAGACTAATCAAGAAGTACGGCAAAGAGCTGCAGGTGGTCACCTGGGATATTCTACTGGGCATCATAGAGCGACTGCTGCTGGAGATTCAGACAATAGGCAGTGCAGAGTTGAAGGCCATTGTCTATGAGCTGTTGACGACAGTGGAGGAGCTGTATGAGCAGAATGGTTACCATGGCTCCAGACATAAGTGGAAGTCAGAGCTTCCGAAAACGAGCTATCGCTTTCCAGCGGCTCTAACTAACGACCACACGGCTCTACACGTTACTCTACTACCTTACGGCTTTTAGCTCCTTGTTGGATAACCTTTATTGGCAATCATGGTGGCCATGACAAAGAGAGTGAAAACCTTCCAGGTCGTTTTTACTGATCCCAGTAAGACTTGTTACTGCGGAGGAGAGAAGGTCTCTGGACGGGTGGAGGTGGAGGTGAACGAGGTGACGCGTGTGTCCGCAATGAAGGTTCGGGCTCTGAGAAATGCTAAAGTGGAATATGCTAAAGGAAAGCAACGTTGTCATCAGGAGGCTGAATACCTGAGATATGAAGAGGTTCTGCGGCTTGATGACCAGCCCACAGACTCTGATGGATGGGTAGTCTTGAGGCCTGAGAGAGAGAAAAGAAAACGATCGACGGGGGTATGTATATTTGGTACACAGTTTCGTGAGGTAACTGTACTACTCTGTATACCTTATCCTTCTCCAATTTCCATGATTTTTTGATACAGGTTCTCGACTTCAGGGTAGACATAGACTTGGCTTCATTGCGGGATCCAGCTGGGAAATTTGAATTGGTGGAGGTAGTTGGACACTTGTCGGCTGTCTCTTTTGGCCACATATCCAGCTCCAGAAAGGCTGAAAAGGACCAGATGTTTTTTTGGCCAGAAAACATGTGACTTTTTAAAGGTTATTGCCCATACATTGTCTTAGACATAAATAGGATGCTAAGAGAGATTAGACTGAACACTCTGAGTCACTTACAACTGCGATGTCATTTCCTCCAATAATCTGTGTTTGTAATGACAACCCCCTCCTACAACATTCTTAGTTGTGCTTCAAAAAAATCCACATTTACTGACAACTTTGCACACTCTGGGACTGGTCTGTCGTTGATTCAAAGTGTCTATTACGAGGTGTAGTGGGTGCTTTGGCTAGAGGTGAGATGGGAATCCCTGCCATGACAGATGGCTGGACGGAGGTGCAGGTTTAAAGGGTGAGTTCACCAAAATTGTAAAAATAGATAGATTAGATAGATAGATAGATAGATTTGGTTCTGTTGAGGTTTTGAAATGTCTTTTACAGCAAAAACAAATTAACAATAGACAATAAACATAATTGGGTTTAAATACATGTACTTAAATACTTGTACTTCCCCCGACAGATTCCTGGTGTACCACACAGTCAACACCAACCTGCACTGTAGAGACGGACAGTGAAGAGTACTGCTCGCACAACAACACGGAAAGTGATATTGAGGTGCAGCCGTGCCATCGCCCAGCAGCACGAAGAGCAGCACTGCCAGTTCCTGTGTGTCCTCCTGGTCGTCAAGAGGCCTGTCTGCTATGCTGCAGAACACCGGAGCACTACTGTCAGTTTGCCAAGACCTGTCCAATCCAGATCAAGCTGCCCTCCTCTCCTCCACATGGCATCATCAGAGCCATGCCTGTCTACAAGAAGACGCCGAGAGGTCAGGGTTAGGTGGTCAATCTATGATTCTGTTAAAGCAACAGGTTGACTGCTGCCTTAAATGACCAAATCCTCCCTTTTTCTTGTATGTAGCCAGAACTGCTGCTGAAGAAATATCCACAGCAACATGTCTGTAAGGAGGAGGAGGAGGAGGAGGAGGAGGAGGAGGAGGAGGTTCTTGCTGATGAGCAGCTCTGCAACCAGGAGAGGAACTCCAGTTTGGACCAAGAGTACAGACCCAAGTTTATAAAACTTCTGTGAAATATTAATAAAACCACTGGTTTAACTCTATTTTGCATTAAAGTCATTGTTTTTCTATTTATTTCAATAGATTTTTAATGATATGAGGAACACATTTTTAATACATAAGAAAAAATAACAAATTAAAAACAAATTCTTTAGAACTATTTACAGACACATACAATAACAGAAGACAAATGAGTCAAAAAAAACAATAGCACATGAATAGAGGAATGACTGTTTGCACTATGGTTTGCACTATTAAATAGTGCTTATATATCGCTGAATTGTAGTTAGTTAATAGTTTTATAATAGTTTTTTTTATATTCTATATGTGTGTGTGTATGTGTGTGTTTGTTTAAATAAATAAATACTTTTTTAAATATGAAAAACATCTCTGATTGCTTTATGTACAGCATATGAGCAAGCACTTTTTTATTTTTTGATCAAGTATATTTTTTGGGATTTGAACCTGCAACTGAGCTGAGCTCTGCCACAGCATATCAGCAACCATTATTAACCATAATTCATCTGATCACATGGGAATGGTTTATTTACAGTATATGCAACACAACTTTGAAATGACACCTTATGAACCATAAACCTTAAGAAAAGACATGAGAGGTAGTGCAGTTTAAAAATTAAAGTTTTTTATTATTATTAATTACACTGAAAATGTTTTATCAGCTACAATGAAACATATACATTGTACAAATGTTAGTTAGTTAATGTGATACCTAGTTGATGTAAATAACCTGTTGAATTAACAGCAACAGTTTACTTATTTGGAGAGCAGTCAGCATATATGCAGAAATTCTCAGCTTAGGTTAAACTGATCATATGTTTGCAGGAACATCAAACACTGTATCACCAGAGAAAAAGGTGTGGAGAGAGGGCTTGGACCTTTCTTGTCTCTCTTAGAGTTTATGCAGTCATCCACCTGGCCTGCATTTGTGTGTGTGTATGTGTGTGTGTGTGTGTGTGTATGTGTATATGTGCGTGCGTGTGTGTGTGTATGTTTCTCAAATTACATGTTTTTCTGTTTCATGTAAAGCACATTGAGTTGCCATTGTGCCTTGCCTTCAGAGTCATCAAGGAGCTTTCTCAGGTGAGCATGTATGTAAATCATTATGCATGAAGACAAAAACCTGTTTTGACAGTGGCTTAACAGCCTTGTTGAAAGCCACAATTAGCACATGTGCTGAACTATCTCAGTTTAAGTGAATTCAACCTTTGACAAAGCTTTTCAACTATAGTAATACAATATATCTTCTTCTTCTTTCTCTTCTTCACTCTGACTGAAACAAAACATGGTCAAGAATGACTTAAAAAATGTATTTCATGAACTAAATTAGACTTAATCTAATGAAGCATTGTGTACTGAAAGTGTTTTATCAGCTACACTCAAACAGACACGATTGTACAAATGTTAGTTAGTTAATGTAAGAGATCTATTGAAAGAAAGAAATCTATTGAAAGAAATAGAAAAACAATGACTTTAATGCAGAATAGAACTAAACCAGTGGTTTTATTACAATTTCACAGAATTTTTATAAACTCAAACATTTCATGAACATTTTTTAAAACATCAGTGCAGCACGCCTTCATGGCTTTGTCATGAACAAACTTTTCATTTAATTTGACAATGGAATAAATCAATTTGGATTATTGACTCATTTAGATCAGAAATATTCATTAACTAGTCATCATCAAGCTGACTTGATTTTATATATTGAATCTTTCTCTACTGTTTTCTTCATTAGTAGCTGAGACAGTAATGCAAAGCCATGCCATTAATCTATGGTGTTTCACTTTGGACTATTGATATATTTTATCTACAAAAGTATTGAGATACACCTCTTAATCATTGAATTCAGGTGTTTTATTCAGGTGTATGAAATCAAGCATCTAGCCATGTAGTCTGCATTTACACACATTTGTGAAAGAATGAGTTGCTCTGAAGAGTTCAATGAATTCAAGCTTGGTATGTCAGTTTGTGAAATGTGTTCCCTGCTATATATTTCACTGTCAACTGTAAATGGTATTATTAACAAGTGGATGTTTAAGAACAACAGACACTCAGCCACGAAGTGGCAGACCACATCTAGTTCATCACAAAACTGGGGTTGAGATTATCATGTAGGTGTCATGGGAGTGTGATCTGGTAAAATAGATTATAACAGTTAGAAATAAATAATGCTTTACAAATAAATGCATATCTGTCATTGAAAAGACTCTGCAATGTTTTTCTGTTTCATGTAAAGCACATTGAGTTGCCATTGTGCCTTGCCTTCAGAGTCATCAAGGAGCTTTCTCAGGTGAGCATGTATGTAAATCATTATGCATGAAGGTTTTTGTAGTCCAAAGACAAAAACCTGTTTTGACAGTGGCTGCCTTGTTGAAAGCCACAATTAGCACATGTGCTGAACTATCTCAGTTTAAGTGAATTCAACCTTTGACAAAGCTTTTCAACTATAGTAATACAATATATCTTCTTCTTCTTTCTCTTCTTCACTCTGACTGAAACAAAACATGGTCAAGAATGACTTAAAAAATGTATTTCATGAACTAAATTAGACTTAATCTAATGAAGCATTGTGTACTGAATGTAGTACAGAATAAATAACCTTTTGAGTTGACAACAGTTACTTATTTACTTAGTTTACTCAGCTTCAGTTAAACTGTTCTGAGAAAAATGTAAAAAATCCTCCATGTTCTTGTTTTATAGAGTAGAAGAAAAAACCTATACAACCTATGAAATATAGCATATAGCTGAACTATCTAAAGTAAGTCACCTGTGATTTCAACTTTTGATAAATTAAGTTTTATTTTCAAAATGTGAGTATTCAAAAGAAACATGTATGTAAATGCATGGTATGTGGAATGTGGGCGGTAATGTGGGCGGGACTTTCAGATTGACATATAAGGTGAGGCCACCAAGGACCAGTTACTGTCTTCTGAGACTGCAACAGTGTCACATCTTCACTGAAGATTTCTCCTGGTTTTTTCCTGTTCTACAGTTTTTATTTTCGTTCCTGAAAATGGCTCCCCAGCGGTAAGTCGAGATCAATTTTATAGTTCACAGTGTAGTTGCTCAATATAGTAAGAGTATAGCCACTTACCCAAGCTGACATTTAAAGCATATTTTCTGATGGCTCCCAAACTTCTCCCTGAGTAAAGCTTTAAATTAAGTGAAGAATGTCTTTTTCTATTTGCAGTAAACCCAACAGGCACCATCTGCTGTGTCCTGTGTGCCTGAAACCCCAGGATTGCCTTCCAGTACATCTGCGCAAGGTCTGCATGAAGACCGATACACCTGAAGCCATGGAAGCAGTGGTGGAGAAGGCAAAAAGGGATGTCAATCAGCTTCTGGCTTCTGGCAGGGTGTTCAGCTACGTGCGCCTTCGGCAAATTATGGATGATGCTGATCCACTGAGCAGGTTGGTGGAAGAGCTTTTCAGTCTTTTTTCACACATCACTTGTTGTTTACTCTCTGAAATGTATTACATCTTTTGAACTGTATTGAATAAGATTATCTAAATTGTGTTTGTTTTTTTCATTGAAAGGCTGATTGAGGAGCTGCAGAGTCGGCACATGGTGGTGACTGGTGTCCCTCCCCCACTGCCTACTGCCAACGTTGTGGGAACGACCACACAGCCACCCGAGAGTGCGGCCACTGAGACAGCTGAGAGCGAGTCTGAGATTGCCTCTGTCAGCAGTGGCGAGATCTTTCAATGGTGAGAATCTCAGTTTCACAACTTCACTGACGATGTTTGTTTTTGATTGTGAGTCACATGAATCAAAAATATTCAGTATGTAACAACAATTCACTATTATAACACTTTTCCCACATTGCAGTAACCCAGATGTGCAGTGGAAGAAGGCGGCCAGGAAGCTCATGGCAGAGAAGGGCCTTTATGAGAAGCACTCCTTGGACTATCCATTGCTGAAGGACTTCGGCAACTACCTGGAGAAAGACCTCCAAAATGAAAACTACAAACAGGAGGTGAGGACTAACATAAAACACACTGTGTTTATTAAAAACTTGTGACTATCCAAGTAATAAAAATATTCAGTGAGCAGAAGGTAATTTAACATGCTTTTTTTTTCAGGTTGACAACGTTTCTCGTTTCCTCTACTACGTGGACCCACAGGCCCCATCCCTGGAGTTCGTCAGGAACAGGGAAAAGATCTCACAGTACCTCCGTGAGCTCTCTGAGGCAACGCTGACAAAGCAAACTCAGCAGAATTATCTCAAGAGCTTGAAAAGGTTTGTGCATTTGGTGGTTTTTTTTTCATATAATGTCAACACTTGTGTAGACAATAAACATAACCGGGCTTAAATACATATACTTAAATACTTGTACTTCCCCCGACAGATTCCTGGTGTACCACACCGTCAACACCAACCTGAGGCACGAGGATCGGCCACTCTTTGAGGAATGCAAACACTTCATTGAGTTCCTTGGCTCTCTGCAGAAATGCTGCTCCAAGCAAGTGAGCAAAGAGATCACCCAAAAGAGGTAAGTTTACTTGTTCTCACCCACCTAACTGGATTACAGTATACATATGTGAGCAATGTGGCATGTAATGTTATGATTTGTTAATAACATTTTATCTATTTTCTCATAGGCATATGATGTTGACTGAGCAACAACAGCTGACACCATATGACTGCTTGGCTGTGCTGAGGGTTGCCAGGAAGGACTTGATGGCAG
>JAJDFG010000071.1:2155000-2217500 GCA_021039105.1 Scomber colias
GATCTGGGCGATGAGTAAGTAGAGAGCTGGTGTATTTGAGCAGAGGAGCCTCAGTTGTGTGCCCTGCAGCAGCAGCCTGGGAGGAGACACTAGGAGCACACAGACATGGATGTAACAGTAACATCTTCCAAGATGTATGAAAAATCAGTTAAAAAACATTGTTTTGGTGAGGTTAAAAATAAGATGTTGTATATACTTATGAATGTATAATGTATCTTGTATAAAAAACCCCACACATTTTCAACCTTTTAACTATGTTCATATTAAGTACACAATATATACTAAAACACAAGAGGAGCGAAGATTTTGAATAACAAAATTGAATGTCTTGTGAATATAGGGACGCCTTCCATGCCTTCAACTTCTTGGACTCAACTTTGAGCTCTACATGAGAGAAAGATAACAGATCAAAAACTTTTAAAAACAAAAATAAACAACAAATCACTGGAGAACCTATGTACAAAGGAGAAAAGTCAGGCTGGGTGATGGGGACAAAAATAAATATCACACTAATTGCCAATGGAGATTTGTAATAATGCAGATCATTTACTTTAAATCCTGAGTAATGTGAATGTGATGGCCATGCAGGGAATAACATCATAACACAAATACTTTCTGAACACTGCATCCCTGAACTGCAGTTAAGAAAATCAAACAACCCAAAGAAGTAGCTCACATCACATACTTTATCCCAAATCATGTCTACTGTCCCGTAACATCACCATAACAATTTGATTAGCCTCAAAGAAAACAGAAAATCCAACCCCCATGCCTTCAACTTCTTCTTCTTCTGTGTGTGTCTGTGTATGTATGTATGTGTGTCTGTGTGTGTGTGTCTGTGTGTGTGTGTGTGTGTAGTTAATGTAGTACAGAAGAAATAACCTGTTGAATTGACAACAGGCTTACTTATTTTGAGTACTGGGAGCATGTATGCTGAGAATCTCAGCTTCAGTTAAACTCATCATTTTACAATGAAAGCTGTAACATGGAGCTGTCTCCCCCAGCTCCACTCTCTCACACCTCTGTCCCTCTGTGGTCAGCTGTCTGTATGTCTCCAATACACATTCAAATGTCCATCATCCCCCACAGGCTGCTGCAGGGGTCAGAGGTCAGAAAATGAAGCTTTTTAAATGATAAGAGTAATCAAAATAAAAAAGAGATCAAGGGCTGACTTTCAGGAACACATGTTTAATAGATAAGAAAAGATAACAAATAAAAACCAAATTCTTTAAAGGGAACTATTTACAATAACAGAACACAAATGAGTCAAAAACTAAACAAAACAATAACACATGAATATGAACTATTTAAAAAACCTCGTGAGGAACAATAACATTTAGGAACCATACAGATACATACAAAGAACATTGAGGAGTCTCAATATAATATATAATTATTATAATTATTATTATTATTATTACTATTATACAGTTTGTTTAGAAGCTTTGAACCTGTCCTGTCTCGGCCATATATATCAAGGGGGAGCCAAAAGAGAGGTTATATTATTATCTATATATATCTATAAATAGATAATAATATAACCTCTCTATATATATATATATATATATATATATATATATAGAGAGAGAGAGAGAGAGAGACAGAGAGAGAGAGAGAGGTTATATTATTTTATATATATATATATATATATATATATATATATATATATATATAGAGAGAGAGAGAGAGAGAGAGAGGTTATATTATTATATTATTATATTATCTATCTAGATAGATAATATAATAATATAATATATATATATATATATATATATAGAGAGAGAGAGAGACAGAGAGAGAGAGGTTATATTATTATATTATCTATCTAGATAGATAATATAATAATCTTTTGGCTCCCCCTTGATATATATGGCACAGACAGGACAGGTACTCCATCTCTGGCCGACATGTCTTAAGGCAACTCAAACAACAGGTCTTCATATATATATTTATATATATATATATATATATATATATATATATATATATATATATATATATATATATATATATATATATATATTAAGACATATATATATTATATATATTAGGACCCATACAGATACATGCAGCAGGGCCCGTCTGGTCCCGGACAAACAGGGCCCTGCTGACCCACTCGTGCTGCACCCGGGGCAGGCTGAGCTTCCACGGCTCAGGCAGCACAACCTGAAACAGCAACAACAACAACAACAACACTGAGTAAATGCAAAACACAGCTTTGAAACACTCTGCTGTTAAATGTACAAAGTTCACAACAACACAAACCTCAGCCAGTGGAGCAGCCAGCCGGACAGGTGCAGGGATGGGAGCAGGGACGGGAGAAGGTGCAGGAGCGGGAGGGGGAGCGGTCTTCCGTCTGACAACTGGACCCGGTGGCGGCAGGGGAGAGGGTGCTGTGAAGAACACACAAGGAACAAATGAGTGGATGACTTAACATAACAGTCACATATTTGACTCTCACTGACCACTGAGCACAACTCTGAATTTGACAGAAGACTTACCCGAAGCTTCCATCTCCAGCTCGGTGGCAGCAGCGGCTTCCACGAGCATGAGGTCATGGTCATGGTCATCGTCGTCGTCCTCCGAGGAAACTGAAACCACAACAACAGTTCAGACGTCACACAGACTGCACCTCAAGCTCAGTTTAACCTCAACATGAATAAAGATGATGCTTACTGGTCAGGACCACGGCCGCCGCTCTCTTCCTCGGGTACAGGGTGGTTGAGGACGACGATGACCCCGTGGCTCGGGTTCCCCCCGCCTTCCGGGTGCTGGAAGTACTGGCAGAGGGAGACTGGTCACACACCTCAATTAACACTACAAAGCTAAGGGTAAGTCCCGTGCTTATATGGTTGCACACACACACACACACACACAATCTCTCTTTCTCAAAAACAAGCCACAATGAAGAACTTTTAAAATGCCGACCACTGAGAATACAATGAAATGATTCAAATAAAACAAGTGTGAGCAGCTTGTGTTCTTACCCACGACCATCAGGGTGAACTCAAAGCCCCTCTTGACAGACTTCCTGTGCACTTGGTTGGGGAGGCTTGCAAAGCCAACATATCCTTCCAGATTCTTTTGCTGCTGTAAGGACATAAAAAGAAAAATTTGCATGAAGAAAAAATCTAATCTTGCATCATTTTGCTTTTTGGCTGAAACGTCTTAAAAAAAAGGAAACGTCTTAAATCGCCCGATTCCCACACTGCTTAAACTTAAATCCCAACCCAAATATCAAATCACCTAAACCCTAAGGTTCCCGACGTCGCTCTGAAATCTTGCCCCGAGTGGATTAAAAGATCAAAATTGTATTTAAAAATCCCAAAAATGTAAAATGCAACTAACACACTGAATATGAATCACATTTCTATTGAGTAAAATATTCAATTAGAAGATGCCAAATGCTTTTATGTGTTACGTGCATCACGTCATAATGCTTTCTACTTTCAAATCTGTGCTATAACAATATATAACTCAGGATACTCAGTATATTATCATTCATCACCAATATTACTCTTGTGTGTGTGTTTTAGTTGGTTTTAGTCCTAATTACCCATTTATTTTATTCTTCTATAAGCATTTCCTTTCTTTTTTTACTCATGGTAGCATAAGGATCGCTGTACATGTACAATGACAATAAAGACTATTCTATTATATATTTTTTACTACATTGTATTTTTATCATTTGTGTACTTATTTTATATTTATTGTTCTGTATTCTTTCTACTAATGTTCTTTCTGTTTTTTGCTTTTTCTTGCTCTTCACTTGCTGCTGCAGTAATGTAAATGTCACCACTGTGGGTCTAATAAATGAAAATCAAATTGAAGATGCCATCATTATATCAGATGGTTTTATGTGTTGTGTGCTTTCCACTTTCAAATCTGTGCTATAACAATCAGTGTTTCCCACACATAGACTAATTCGTGGCGGTGCGCCACAGATTCAACACCGGCCGCCACATATTGCGTTTCGTTATTAATTATTTTTTTAACGCTAATTAAAAAATATGCATCGTATTCGTTAAGCTGTATTTCCTTTCTCTGCTCTCCCTGCGTCTCTCTGTCACTCACGCGTCTCTCTCACATAGCTCACACACAGTCCCTCTCCTCCGTGCACACCGCGTGTGTCTCCATCAGCGAGATCACCCCCCCCCCCCCCCCCGGTCGGCCAGTTTACCGAAACCAACGCCCCCCCCCCCCCGGTCGGTCGCCGGCCTGCCACCACACATTGCCTTCAGATCTGTGGGAAACACTGAACAATATATAACTCAGGTATACTATCATTCATCAGCTATATTACTTTTTTTACTATATTTTTTTACTACTATCGTCTTTTTATCTTATTGTTCTTTATTCTTTCTATTGATGCTCTTTCTGGGGTTTTTTTTTTTTTTTTTGCTATCCATTTTTGGGACTATTAAAGAAATATATTATCTTATCTTAACTGTAATTAAGCATGATTAAAGTTAGTGCTGCAGGTCTCATACAAAATTCATTTGTATGAGAACTGGCAACAGGTTTCATCAGGTTACAGAAATGAAGTCACTGCATCATCTGTACACAATGCCATAAATTGTATGTGGGCGAAACTGGTAACACCATCCAGGTCAGACTTACACAACATCTGTATAACATAAGGAAGGCCGAGGCAGCTACACCATTGGTCCAGCACCTCCAAATGCATCCCATTGACAAACTGTTAATATTTGGCATTGAAAGTGTTCCAACTTGGACCCCTGGTCAGAGGAGGAGAGCAAAGGGAACCTGGATGAGGAAACTTCACCTAATGGACTGAATGAACGTCTTTTGTCAACAAATAACCCATAACGTTGTCCTCCACAGATCTGCAGTCTCTTGCACGGAGGTCAGAGGTTAGAGGGTCGGGGGTCAGAGGTCAGGGGTCCTGTGAGCGTGCGGTGCGTTACCTTGGTGTGCCCGTCGGCGAGGTAGGAGTGCTTAGCGACGATGGCGGCCTTGGGCACTACGATGCGTGAACACGTGTTCTCAAACTTGGCGTTGACGCTGATGTCTTCACCCTCACAGAAACCCTTCCTGTCTATCTTAGCACTGATGGACACCTGACCGTCTGGGATGAACATGCAGGTCACCTTCTTCAAGCATTAAGATTTTAAGATGATTTCAATACTTACAGCTGTTTTTGATGCAGGATGGTGTGATGTGGTCCCAATGTGCAGGAAAAGGTCAGCGTTTCCAGGGTCAGGGAGCAGAAAGAGAGAGGAGAGAGGGCACAAAGAGAAAACAAAAAGCAAAAGAGGGGAATCAATCTCAGGCCATCTGACAAACCGACTGCTCTGTCTCCAGAATGTGTTTCCAGAGCAGTAACGCCTGGGGCAACAATGCTTCATGATCTGAGCTACTGCTACTGTAACAACACAGACATTTGACCAGTGTTGTACATATTACGCTCCACTTGCTCCACTTGACACAACAAGAAGGGGGTGGGGGGTGTAAAAAGCCACATTTTAAAGCATTTACATGTCGTTTCCACCCCTCTCCTAACCCTAACCTTAACCCAGCATATCAACGTAGCAATTTTCAGAAATATATACACACACACACAAAGTGACATTACAAGTGGAAACCATTCAGTGAAATGTCAACAGGATACAAATAGTAGTAGTAGCTAAAGATATAAAGAGAGTTAATGGTAATGAACACGCTTGAATATCTCTAGCCTAATTTAATGACTATGTTCTGCTTAATGTGTTTAATGTGGGACTATTACATATACATACACACGACACATTTTAAAGCATTTACATGTCGTTTCCACCCCTCCTTTAGGTTTAACATGAGCTATTTTAATCCAACATACGACACTAAATTAGCTTTAGTTATAGTCACATTAGCTCCTACGTATATATATTTAGCTTTTGGGGGAAAAAACGATTGGATGTGTGAATGTAGGTTTTATCATGTTGGCTTATAACGCACACATAAAATGTTAAGAGCTTGCTAAAGACAGGAAGTGACACTCCCGCTTAGTCTTAATGGGCTGAATGCTAACAGCTAACGGCTAACTTAGCAGCAGCAGCACATCCACGACTGGGTGTTGGTTGCTCGGACAACTCCAGAAGCTAAGTAGCGGGCAAAGTCGTAAAATAAATGTTGAAATAACGGATCCGGCGTAAACACACGGTTTTATTTTAAATAAGTCGTGACAGAGCAGCGGTCTCACCCATAACGTTGACGCTCCCTGCCGCCGACCATTCACAAGCCGACATTCCCCCCCGTTTTTCCTCGCTGCTGCTTCTTTTTTACGGAAATTGCGCACTGTGACGCATTAACGCCACCTCATGTTCAACTGACGTACGCCGAATGACTTGCGTAAATTCTACGTGAATGCGACAGAGGGGCGGGAACATAGATATATATAGAACACTAGATGTCTCATCCGCGCTGCTGGCTAACGGAGTCGAACGTCCGCACTGGCGGCCATCTTGCTACGGGCAGCTCTCTCACCTTAACGTTGTGTTTGTAGTGATACATGTACTTTTTAATTAACCATAACTTGCTCAATTTTCAACCGATTTTCAAACGGTTTGGTTTGTTATAAACGTCAGGGATCTAGTTATAACACTGCATACTTATGAATAATTATGTTGTGTTCTAAAAATTAGAATAATGTTCTTCTAAAATAGGTACAAGATTTCCCTTTACAAATATACATCAAGAAAGGGTGCATGTTAAAATCCCCACCCTGTACAGAGAAGTATTTATGTAATTATAACCATGGGTTTTCATATGAAATTAACATTAAACAGAACAGATAGGTGCAATAAATTCACACATGCACAAGGTATTTATGTTAAATTAATATATAGGCTACTAAAACTCAGCATACAGAATGGCAACATGAGATATATGTATACTTTTATAATAGGAATATGACTAATATAATACAACAATTGAAATTATTACATGTTTAGTTTAAACAAGTAATAATTCAAATTATTGTATTATATTAGTCATATTCCTATTATAAAAGTGACATCTATTTGCAATTAAAAAAAGGTGCAAGATTTCCCTTTACAAATAAACATCAAGAAATGCTGCATGTTGAAATCCCCACCCTCTAGAGAGAACTAGACTACTGTGGAGGTAAACATGGAGGACAGAGATAAAAAATCATCTATGGAAAAAATGACCCAAAAACAAAGTGAAATCAATACAAATATTTATTGTTAACAATAACAATACATATAAAGTATATGTGTGTGTATGTGTGTGTGTGTGTATATATATGTATACATACATACATACATAAGAGAGAGAGATATAGAGTGGGTTAGTATTGCTATAAGTTTCATGATGGTTAGTATTAATAAGTGTATCAATAGTGCTATATAGTGTTATACTATAGAGAGAAAAGACAAGAGAAGGAGAGTTGAGAGAGAGGGGGAGAGAAGAGGGAGTTGAACGGCATGACAGAGAGAAAAGTTAAGAGGGGGAGTTGAGAGAGAGAGAGAGAGGGAAATACAATATGCACACTGAAGGTATGATGCCACCATAGGTTTGCAGAGAACTATATACAATATGTACACTGAAGGTATGATGCCACCATAGGTTTGCAGAGAACTATGTACAATATGTACACTTGAAAGGGGTGATGCCACCATAGGTTTGCAGAGAACTATATACAATATGTACACTTGAAAGGGGTGATGCCACCATAGGTTTGCAGAGAACTATGTACAATATGTACACTTGAAAGGGGTGATGCCACCATAGGTTTGCAGAGAACTATGTACAATATGTACACTTGAAAGGGGTGATGCCACCATAGGTTTGCAGAGAACTATATACAATATGTACACTGAAGGTATGATGCCACCATAGGTTTGCAGAGAACTATGTACAATATGTACACTGAAGGTATGATGCCACCATAGGTTTGCAGAGAACTATATACAATATGTACACTTGAAAGGGGTGATGCCACCATAGGTTTGCAGAGAACTATATACAATATGTACACTTGAAAGGGGTGGGGGGGGGGGTGGGGGGGTTGTGAGGGCCGCTGTACACCAGTGTCCATCCTCATGGGAAGGTGGGGTGGGGGGGGGGTGGGGGGGTTGTGAGGGCCGCTGTACACCAGTGTCCATCCTCATGGGAAGGTGGGGTGGGGGTGGGGGGGGGGGGGGGTTGTGAGGGCCGCTGTACACCAGTGTCCATCCTCATGGGAAGGTGGGGTGGGGGTGGGGGGGGGTTGTGAGGGCCGCTGTACACCAGTGTCCATCCTCATGGGAAGGTGGGGTGGGGGGGGGGGGGGGGGGGGGGGTTGTGAGGGCCGCTGTACACCAGTGTCCATCCTCATGGGAAGGTGGGGTGGGGGTGGGGGTGGGGTGGGTTGTGAGGGCCGCTGTACACCAGTGTCCATCCTCACGCCAGGGTCGTAACATTGGGCTAATGCCCTTTGAAAAGGACAGTTTTATTGAGCTTCTGTCGCATGTTGTTGCTCTGTAAGCTCAGTGTAGTCATTTTAGCGACGTGGTGTAGCCTAAGTTTAAAAAACAAGGACACAACTAGTGTTAGCAGCATATGGTGGTGGCTGTCTATGCCATACTGCGTGTCGCTGATGTGCTCCCCGAGCGCAAACACATCCTCTGACCCGATCCTCTTCCGTACAATGTACAAGACCTCTAGCACTTTGATGGGCTGTGATCTCTTGAAGCTAGCTGATGCCTGGCGAATGACCCACTCTGCTGCCCTGACGACCCTTACTGTGCCCTCTGATGGAATGACCAGGCCTCCATTGTTTCTTAAACACAGCAGGTGGTAGCTCTGGTCCTTGATGGCAGATGCAGCGTCTGTCACCAGGCTGGCACGACAGACATCGCAGGACAGCTTCTTCAGAGCCCGTCTCACTACAAATCCTGAAATTTGGGTTAGGGTAATATCATAACTTATAATAATAATAATAATAATTAATAAATAAGCATGGGGAAATTAAGGGGACATTTCTTCTTTTGGACTATCGTCAGATTGTTTTCCCACAGAGTTGACTATTGGCACTATCGGTTATAGGCAAAATCGACTTTCAGTCAGCCTTTACCTGAAATGTACACAAGAGCGTTGTCCACTAGACCATCAAAGCGGACGGGAAGGTAGCTGTGGTCATGTACTAGGGCAGGAATGTCAGCAAACGGGGATGGAAGATCTTCTCCTCCTGCTGCAGAGGACATATCTACAGCTGACAGGCTTGTAGAGGTGTCAATGACCGCTGGTAGGGACTCTGTCTCATCCTGTGCTGTCACATTGCCTCTGCACGTTTTGGCAACTCCACACCGGGCCATCAGCTTCCTAAATATGTACTTGAATTGTCCGGCATTAGGGTTGTTATTCCAGCCACCTTAAAAAAACACACAACATATACGAGTATATTACACAGATATTAAATATATGCTTTAAAAATGTTTTACCAAAAATGGAAAAAAACAAAAACATATGGACCAACAAACTGAAAACAATACAAGCATTTGCTGAAACGTTGTGTCACTTAGTGTTGCGGTTGGTAAATATAAATGATGAAAAGCTACTGGATGCTCTGATGGAGTTAAAAAGAAGTTCCAAGTGGTCCTGGCTGAATTTGTAGGTCAGGACATATCGCTGTCCTTCAAGCAGCACAGGAACCATCGACATCAACGTGTCAATGTTTATGACGAAGCCCATGACAGAGAGGAACCTTCAAAAGCAAATATTGTATTACTATGATGCCAAAACAGGACAAGAAAGCAGGGATGCAAACTAACAGTATAGGGTGAAAACGTACCACCTTATGAACTTAACTTGAATTTTATGAACAGAAAACAGCATCTCATGAACTCGATGCAGACAGGACAGAACATCTTACAGGACAGAGCATCTTATGAACTCGATGCAGACAGGACAGAACATCTTACAGGACAGAGCATCTTATGAACTCGATGCAGACAGGACAGAACATCTTACAGGACAGAGCATCTCATGAACTCGATGCAGACAGGACAGAACATCTTACAGGACAGAGCATCTTATGAACTCGATGCAGACAGGACAGAACATCTTACAGGACAGAGCATCTCATGAACTCGATGCAGACAGGACAGAACATCTTACAGGACAGAGCATCTCATGAACTCGATGCAGACAGGACAGAACATCTTACAGGACAGAGCATCTTATGAACTCGATGCAGACAGGACAGAACATCTTACAGGACAGAGCATCTCATGAACTCGATGCAGACAGGACAGAACATCTTACAGGACAGAGCATCTCATGAACTCGATGCAGACAGGACAGAACATCTTACAGGAGAGAGCATCTTATGAACTCGATGCAGACAGGACAGAACATCTTACAGGAGAGAGCATCTCATGAACTCGATGCAGACAGGACAGAACATCTTACAGGACAGAGCATCTCATGAACTCGATGCAGACAGGACAGAACATCTTACAGGACAGAGCATCTTATGAACTCGATGCAAACAGGAGGACAGAGCATCTGAACTTGATGCAGAAGACAGTAGATGAACAAGAGAACAGAGCATCTGTTGAACTTATATCATGGACTTGAGGGATGCACTGAAACCGGTAGAGTTTTACCTTAGATAATTTAATGATTTGTAAATTGACTACTTGTATACATCTAACGAAGAATAAAATAAACCCTTATTTTCTAAAACAACACTCTCATTCTGATAATTTCATTTTAATTAAGAATTTGTACTGGGTATTGTACAAATGGTGTCAGTGCATCACTAACAGCGGACGTTGGACTCAGCGCGGATGAGACATCTAGTGTTCTATATATATCTATGGGCGGGAACACTCGCGATAATAGGTCATTCCTTTGAGTGTTAATGTGTTCTCGCGATAACAAATACCATCGCTTGTACGGTAAAGCGTTTGGGGCTTCATGGTGCATTCAAGTGCACCTCGTTGAGGCATAATAGTGCATTCAAGTGCACATCGTAAACGCAGATGTTGCTTTTTATTCTTTCATTTTTTGTAATCCAGTCATCTGTCATAGTCTGCATAGTCACATTATAAAAAATCATGTCCCCAGGTACATCTTTGCATATTTTGATGTCCTTTGACTGTATCATTTTCTAATAATCATATAATGAAATCATACCCAATACACATTGTATGGCTTCATGAGCAGTTTTTAAAAAATCATTAAAAAAGTCATTTGAACTTATGCTTATGTTGCCATACAATGTGTATTGGGTATGATTTCATTATCGTATGTCTATGTTTTTAGAAGACGTGATTCACCCGGATCAAGCCTGTGCCATCCCGGGGAGGAAGATCACTGACAGCCTCGTACTGATCAGAGACACCATCTGTTACGCGAGAGACAGAAACATCCGGCTAGTAGTACTAAATTTAGATTTTGAGAAAGCATTTGATCGGGTCTCGCACCAGTACCTCTTCCAGGTCCTGCGAAAAATGGGGTTCCCGGAAAGATTTATAACTTGATTTTTAACCACAGTAAGGAGGATGCAAACAAATGGATGCTTTATCTAGCACACTGTGACCTAGCATATTCACTTCAATCAAAAGATCATCTCTCCATATGGAATGATAAGCTTTTTCAAATTCAAAGAAAACTACAACTATTATCTCCTTCATACTAAGGGTCTTTTCAATTTCATCACTTACTTTGATTAAAATATATGATGTGGATTTTTTTCTAAAGCCACTCTAGCAGCTGTTCATCAAACATATTTTTTCTAAGAAATATGACAATTTGTAGTATGACAGTATCATATGAAATTGGCCAACTTCCCATATTGGAACCCCTAAAACTATACCATATGAATCTTTTTATAATTGTAAGTGTAAATTGTCATCTGCTCAAATAAAACACACAGCCCAGGTTTGTCTTTGTTTAAACTTTTTGATAATTATGCATATTAAGAAACAGAAACTGTAGTTTACATATGATGTACATTCAAACTGGCAGTTCACAAGTTCCTCTTGTATTTTACTTGCATTCATTTACCAATGTTACTGAAGGGAAAGTAGTGAGTGGACTACTTATAAATGACATACATGGCCATCTGCTGGTCTTTGCGATCATTCCGAGCTCTATCACAACCAACAAGGACATTAAAGCATGCAACGTAATTAGATACACAGAACATAAGAAACTAATCAATCTTTATTTATAAGCCCCAAATCATGACAAAAGTAATCTCAAGGCACTAGAGAAGGTCTAGACTGTACTCTTTAAATTTAGTTTAAAGAGAACCAAAGTTTTCCCATGAGCATGAACTAAGTGCTAAAAACTGTGGTTAACAAATCAAATATATCCTTTAAAATAAAAGAATAAAATAAGGAGTCCAAGTGGTACTGGCCTTTTTCTACAGCCATCCTTAGATTTCTGTAGGAGGAAACAAAAGCTGACAGCCAGTATTCGCTAACTATAGTTGCAGTGTTTCTCACAGAATTTTGAGCGACTGTGGTGGTTGGACCTAGGTGGGTCAGGGGGATGCAACCCTGGAAGAAAGTTTTGTACATTTTTAATACAGAACTTTATTTGTGGTGTTGAACGTAACCGCAGCTCAATATGAAACGGCGGCACAAATTCTTACTCTGCCATCAGGTGCAAAGACACTCTGGGTGATCAGTCCAATGGGCCCGAGGTAACTTAGGGTCAACAATCATCACTTTTCCCCAACTTGAAATTTTGTAGCATCAGAACATCACTTATGTGTCTGAAGACCAGGTAGGTAGAATCAGACAAAGCTCCTCTAGAGGAAGGAGTCATTGTCAGTACTTGGAAGGAGAGCCCTGGTCGTCATGCACTTGAAGATGATCCCCAATCTCTTTTCAGTTCTTCTCTCAATCTTTATTGTGTAGGGACCAAAACAGTGAACCTTTTGCGGAAAAAAAGCAGACTTGTGGAGGCACAGGCTAACTGAGGAAGTGCAGTGATACTGATGATGTTGAACAGTCTCCCATCTTTAGAATCCAATATTTTCTCTTCAGCTCAGTGAAAACCCATTCACTTCCTTTGAGAAGCTGTGTGATTTCATGCTTTTGATTAAAAGGGATTGGGTACCCCGACCCGGTGTCCCCTGTCTCTGTAGAGCTAAACAGGCCTATCAAACTCTAGAGTGGAGCTTTGTTGAGGTCTTGAACTGCGTGATGTCTACAATAATCAGATCCTCCTGGATTTCATGATGTTGCCATCACAACTATTAATGCTGCTATTAATAATGTGAATTCCACTCAATCTTTCCATTTTGACGAATCATGGCAGGTTTTCAGCAATTTGGACCAATCATGGAGATTTCTCACAAGATGTTGAGCCATAAACTCGCTTCCTGATTTCCTTGTTACGTTGCCACATTGCTCACAGCTGAATGGCTTCTCTCCAGTGTTAATGTGTTGGTGTTTTTTAGACTATCATAATGAGTAAAACATTTCCCACATTGCTAACACCTGTGCGGCTTCTCTCCAATGGGAATGTGTCGATGTTTTTTTAGGGTACTGTTGTGAGTGAAAGTTTTCCCACATTGCTCACAACTGTACGGCTTCTCTCCAGTGTGAATGCGTTGGTGGATTTTTAGATGACTGTTTTTGAATATTTAACCCAGTAATAAGCTGATAAAGGTTTACGAAATAATCGTAATATCTTGATATCAATCTGCATATAAAAAAAATAAAAAATGACATTAGGTGAATTTAACTTGTATGATAGGCAGGTTATTTGTTTATGATTGATTTCTGAGAGAGGAGACAGAGGATCTTTAGCAAGCAGGACATATGTCAGCGAACACCGCTTTCATGTGTAGGGAGAGTCAGAGCCAAGACTTGGACGTGGACCTGGACCATCTGTCCAGATCTCCACTTGGATTACAGTTAAGCAAAATGAGAGAAAAAAGGCAGCCACTAACAGAACGGTAACTAATGGGAAAAAGAAACTTACTGACTTGACTGAACTGAACTAAACTTTCAAGGAAAACAAACAATTTGCATCTGAGGAGGAAATAATGAAGGACTAAATAATAGTATTGAAGTGAATGTGATACTTCCCTGGTTTTAATGAAAGATCTGAAGGTTGGACAATTTAATTTAATCTATTATTTCTGTTTATTTTTTAAATATTGAACGAGCTGTGAAGAAGGGATACATTCAGATTGGTCTATTTTTATTATTATTATGGGCCAAATTTAAGTTAACATGTTAAAAGTAAATTGTGTTGTTTTTTCTTGTGGAGAATAAATGTATTCTTTATATTTTTACTGAGTCACATTTGTCTTGCTTAGCATCCTTTTTAAAAGGGCCTATAGGTACAATACTGGGGTGGATACCTATTTCATTACAAGTAGTGGTTACATCTCCTTTCTATTAAAATAAGTTAATATCTCCATTACCATTTGCTTCATAGTTTGACCAAGTTGTGATGTAAGTACTATTGGTCTGTAATTAGATAGATATAAAGATTATTTCCCCAGTTTCAAAATTCGTACAATAATTGATCATTTTCAGCTTGTGGATTTTTTCCCTGTTCTCCAAACTTTGTTAAACAATGTTAACATTGCTAGGAAAGCACTGTCCTGCGTATGAGCTAATATACAACACAAATGCCATATTTTTCTGGTGATGGTCTCTTTAACTCAAACAAACTAAAAGGTAAGTGTTTGGTGCTCTGATGAACGATGCAGGCTTATACATATAACTTGATTTATTAACCACAGTAAGGAGGATGCAATGTAACATAAATGGCTGCTTAATCTAGCACACTGTGACAGCACTGACAACCTGGTGTTAGAAATCAAATGGTTTTCCTGTCAACTGGTCACTTTTGTTTGTAAGTGTTGGGCCTCTGTCATGGCAACTGCAGATGTTCACTGAGAGAAAATGTAGCTCACTTTGTGAATGCCTAAATATACTTCTATATTTATCATCTAACTGTCGCTGATGGTTTAAGCATTGCTTCTTGTACACATTTCAAAACATGAGTAATATTTTTCATCAAAAGATCATAAGGAATCATAAGCTTTTTACTTTGATTTAAACTGGCAGTTCACAAGTTCTTCTTGTATTTTACTTGCATATATTTACCTATATTACTGATGAAAAAGTTGTGCGTAGATCATTTACAAATAACAAGTCACCATCTGCTGGTCTTTGCTGTCATTCAGAGCTGTATTCAAACAACAAGGATATTAAAACATGTAACCTAATTAGATGCACAACACAAGATACAATAAACTTTTAAAAAATACCAAATGAAACAAGACTGAAATAAAGTCTGAGATATATTTGTACATAAACAGCACTCTCTACAAACAAAGACTTTCTCTAGACAAGAACGTAGTCAAACAGAATCAATCAATCTTTATTTATATTGTACCAAATCACAAAAAAAGGCACTGCACACACAGAGAAGGTCTAGACCGTACTCTTTAAATTTAGCTAAAAGTGACTCAACACTAAAACTAAACACTAAACACTAAACACTAAAACACAAAATGCATGCAAGAAGAACAAAATAAGGAATCCAAGATTCTTTCAAGGCTTCTCTCCAATGGGAATGTGTCGATGTTTTTTTAGGGTACTGTTGTGAGTGAAACTTTTCCCACATTGCTCACAACTGTACGGCTTCTCTCCAGTGTGAATGCGTTGGTGGATTTTTAGACTACTGCCATGAGTGAAAGTTTTCCCACATTGCTCACAACTGTACGGCTTCTCTCCAGTGTGAATGCGTTGGTGGATTTTTAGACTACTGCCTTCACTGAAAGTTTTCCCACATTGCTCACAGCTGTACGGCTTCTCTCCAGTGTGAATGCGTTGGTGGCTTTTTAGATGACTGTTGTGAGTGAAACTTTTCCCACATTGCTCACAACTGTACGGCTTCTCTCCAGTGTGAATGTGTTGGTGGATTTTGAGACAATCATCTCGATGAAACGTTTTCCCACATTGCTCACAGCTGTACGGCTTCTCTCCAGTGTGAATGCGTTGGTGGCTTTTCAGATGACTATCTCGACTAAAAGTTTTCCCACATTGCTCACAGCTGTACGGCTTCTCTCCAGTGTGAATGCGTTGGTGGATTTTGAGACTATCATCTCGAGAAAATGTTTTCCCACATTGCTCACAGCTGTACGGCTTCTCTCCAGTGTGAATGCGTTGGTGGATTTTTAGACTACTGCCATGAGTGAAAGTTTTCCCACATTGCTCACAGCTGTACGGCTTCTCTCCAGTGTGAATGCGTTGGTGGATTTTTAGACTACTGCCTTCACTGAAAGTTTTCCCACATTCCTCACAGCTGTACGGCTTCTCTCCAGTGTGAATGCGTTGGTGGCTTTTTAGATGACTGTTGTGAGTGAAACTTTTCCCACATTCCTCACAGCTGTACGGCTTCTCTCCAGTGTGAATGTGTTGGTGGATTTTGAGACAATCATCTCGATGAAACGTTTTCCCACATTGCTCACAGCTGTACGGCTTCTCTCCAGTGTGAATGCGTTGGTGGCTTTTCAGATGACTATCTCGACTAAAAGTTTTCCCACATTGCTCACAGCTGTACGGCTTCTCTCCAGTGTGAATGCGTTGGTGGATTTTGAGACTATCATCTCGAGAAAATGTTTTCCCACATTGTTCACAGCTGTACGGCTTCTCTCCAGTGTGAATGCGTTGGTGGATTTTTAGACTACCGGCTTGTGTAAAAGTTTTCCCACATTGCTCACAGCTGTACGGCTTCTCTCCAGTGTGAATGCGTTGGTGGCTTTTTAGATGACTGTTGTGAGTGAAAGTTTCCCCACACTGTTCACAGCTGTACGGCTTTTCTCCAGTGTGAATGTGTTGGTGGATTTTGAGACAATCATCTCGATGAAACGTTTTCCCACATTGCTCACAGCTGTACGGCTTTTCTCCAGTGTGAATGCGTTGGTGGATTTTTAGATTACCGGCTTGAGCAAAAGTTTTTCCACATTGCTCACAGCTGTACGGCTTCTCTCCAGTGTGAATGCGTTGGTGGCTTTTTAGACTACTGTTGTGAGTGAAAGTTTTCCCACACTGTTCACAGCTGTACGGCTTCTCTCCAGTGTGAATGCGTTGGTGGATTTTTAGATTACTGTTGTGAGTGAAAGTTTTCCCACATTGCTCACAGCTGTACGGCTTCTCTCCAGTGTGAATGCGTTGGTGGCTTTTTAGACTACTGCCTTCACTGAAAGTTTTACCACATTGCTCACAGCTGTACGGCTTCTCTCCAGTGTGAATGCGTTGGTGGATTTTTAGATTACCGGCTTGAGCAAAAGTTTTTCCACATTGCTCACAGCTGTACGGCTTCTGTCCGGTATGAGTTTTCTGGTGACTCTGTAACCACCTGGATGTTGTGAAGGCTTTGTCACAGTGCTGACAGCAGTGCGTTTTGAGTATCTTTCTTCTTTGTTTCTATGACAAACATACAAAGAAAGAGAAAGAAAGAAAGATATTAAGTTAGGTGGGTGAATGTATGGCATTAGATGGTGAAACAAAGGCTCAGCAGGCCAAGGTGTGTCACATCTTACTGATCAGTGTGCCTGCTAATCAGGAACCTGCCTCTGCAGACAAAACACAGCAGTAACAAGAGCAAAGTAGAGGGGTCATTGCAAGGATCCAGGGTTTCTTAAACTTGACCCTGACCAGACTAATTCAGGACATCTTGACCTCTCCTGACCTTTATGTAAACCCATTATTAGTTTTTCCCCATTTAATAAAATAAAATGAGACCATTTACGAACACCTCCAAAACAACAAACAAGACAATCACAAAACTGTAGAGATATTGATATGGACTGTTCATCAGACAAAACCAGACATCTAAATATGATTAAGGTCATAATCAGAGATGGGCTGCTATGATCATCATTAGTTCAAAATATCACAGTAAATGATACTGTCAAATGGCAGAGTCATATTAAGTGGTAGAATCTGATAGTAAATGTTGGGTTTGTTTGTGTGTTTGGTGGGGTAACAGTATATAACTAAGTTTCACTTTGTTGCAAACAAATCTAGAAAATGTTTACTTTTAGTTTGAAGAATTTTCCATCCTCCCACTCATGTGCAGTACACATAGCAAAATTCCTTAATCTGAATGTTGGTTATGTGTGCTAGCCACAGCTAAAGGACAATATCCTGTAATGGCCTGAAACTGATGCAAATCCAGATATTGAGCTAGAAAATGATGAACTGGAAAGAAAACTGCATGACGTTATGATTACCCAGTTAACTATCAAAATGAAACAGACAATACAAACCAATTATAATCTAATAAAAAGCTTAAAACCTGTGATGAAGAAATGGACACTTGTAAGCAGAGGTGGAAAGTAACGAATTACATTACTGTAATTGAGTAGCTTTTTTGTGTACTTGTACTTTTTAAAGTAGTTTTAAAAATCTGTACTTTTACTTTTACTTAAGTATGTTTTGTGTGAAGTATTGTACTTCGCTACATTTTAAATCACATTCGTTACTGAGTAAAAAATGTTGGCCGAATGTTTTTAAAGCAAAGAGTATCGTACAGAATCATTAACCAGCATAATACAATGACTTAACATACATGCAGCCTGTTACACCGGGCAGCTAGCTCTCATAGTGACATATAAACTCTAACACAACACAACAAACTCTAAAAGAAATGTCCATTAGACGTTGTGCTGTCATCTGTCTCACTCTTCGTGTAGGATGAGGCATTGCGCATGATGCGTTCACACGTGAAAAGTTCAGTGTCGGAAATGAGAGAATTGAGCGAAAGGGGCACAGCCTTTTAAACATGGGTACTTAAAAGTTTGGTCTTCTTTGGGTAATGTAAAGAAAAGTTATTGCTCTTGTGACTTTGACCCATAGTGATTCATAGATATGCAGTATGACTGTTGATTTACAACAGGGTGATTGTAGGACTAGGATCAGAGCTTTAGACGGGCTCAGCTCCTAATGACAATTTGACATTCAATGCCCTGCAAGTGTTTTAAAACCCCCCAATAATCATTCAGTGTTTCCCACACAATATTTAGAGACTATGGAGGGTTTATTATTTATTTTTAGGGGTGCTGAGATCAAATTTAGGGGTGTTAGAAAATCCAAAAAAAAAAAAAGTCTAAAATCGCTCCGGGTTTACAGAATCCACAATTATGCCACCTTCAATTTAATGGTTGTGTTATTTTATTATTTTATGGGATGGTCTTCACTAAAATGACACATATCTCCATAAATGTTTTAAATGTTGTGTGTCAACATATTTTGTCATTGAAGCTGAATTTGTAAATGTATACCCTTATCTTTAATTAAAACAACTAGTTAGAGATTTATGAGCTATCACTTTGTCCTACAGCCGTCCCCCCCCCCCCCACCCCCGTTATAAAAGTAACTAAGTAACTTTTACTCAAAGTATTTTTTTAACAAGCAACTTTTTACTTTTACTTGAGTATATTTTAGACCAGTACTTTTACTTGTACTCAAGTAAAATTTCATCAAAGTAGTGGTACTTTTACTTGAGTCAAATATTTCAGTACTCTTTCCACCTCTGCTTGTAAGAACAAAGAAGAGCTGTGTTTTAAGATAAGCTTAGAATATGAACTTATTATGCATTAAAGCTGATGAAGGCTTTGAGACACATTGTTATTTTACTACAAATCAAAATAAAACAATACTCACTGGAACATAGACAATATACTGTAACTTTAGTAACAGTGTTTTAAGAAAAGTTTTAGAGATAATGGAGTAAAAGTCCCTGAATTTAAAGAGGAAAGCTTGGAAATAACTGTGTAAAATGCTCCAACCATGAAAGAGAAAGATACAAAGAAAACTGAGCTCCACCCCAGGTAAAGCTCAAACAGATGAACTATAAGAATGAGATTCACCAACAGCCATTCAGTGTGTTTGTTGCATGAACAGCTCTCGGTTTGCTTGAATCACATTTTTGATGCACAGTCCACTGAACTCTGCTTGACTCAGTGTTCTTTCTTTATTAATTGATAATACATGTTGTGGAGAACCGTAACTTTCAACTGGTCTAGTTAAAGGTTTTTTCTCCTGGCACTAAGAAATGCTAACTAAGATGGAGGCGGTGGTCAACAATGAGTTAGTTGTAGACTTTTCCGACCCCCCACAGAAATCGTGACTTCAGGCTACAAAAGCTACTCGCCATCTCCGCTTCTGTTTAAATATATTTACTTAAAGCAGTCTTATTATCGTCGGTTTACTGCAGGATAATGAATAATGAAAGAATAGTAAATAGGGAGGGAGATAGCTTTTATGGGGCATTTCGTTAAACTTTGTCTGGTATCACTAGTTTCACTACCAGGGGTGATAGTAAAAAAATATCCTGAGCCTGAACTTTTTTCCCTGGGAGGAGCCTAAGCCACGGTATATGCCCTGATTAGCGTAATTGTAAAGTGGGATCCGTATTACTTGTATAGCATACTGAGACTACGGATACTACAGCCATACCAGCAAAGGTCAGTCATTATTGTTGAGGAATGCGACCTCTGATGCTGATGTTTGCCTAATTGAACACTGCACTGACATCAGTAGAATTTGCCCTTATATTGTTTACTGTAGAACTGTACGGGTACAACCATGTATTCTGGGTACAGAGCAGTTTCTGAAATTATAACAAGAAATAAAAGGACTGATTTATCATTGTATACTGCTGTAAATTAAATACAGTGAATAACATTTCACAGTAAATAAAAATACATTTATATCAGTATCAATCATCTAATATTCGTAAGTGCTGCTTTAACCCTGAATCATGCAGCATATACATTTAAACTGGTGTAATATGAAAGTTAGCAGTCATACACACAACTGAGTTAGCTTAAATGATGCTAAATCGCGATCATGCTAATAAGTAAAAACGGACTTTCAAAGAGTGTAAATATACACCAGCAGCTAACAACACAATCAGAAGAGGAAAGTAACATGTACACTCTCATTTCACTTCCCTATGAACACAATTTACATCGTCAGTGACTGTTGCACCGCTGTAAACATGTCGAGTGGAGAACGTGAGGAAAAGAAGAGGAACTGCATAACTGCCTTCATAATAAAACCACCTACTTCAAAATAAAAGCATGCATACATAAATGTCCTTTGATTTGAAGAATTCATAACAATTATAATACTCAAAAGTAACTAGTAATTGATTTGTAGCCTAACCATTGACTAAACAGGGCATGAACAACCAGACATTCATTTTTCTGAAACATGCACCATTTATTTTAAATATTTTTTTAAACAGCTGATTTTTTTTTTCTTCCCCAAACACGTTGGTACGCCGGAAATCCGGCGTGGCGCCGGAGCGCTATCAGGCCTGCACTACAGAGCGAAGACGAAATAGAAGGAAACACTGAAACCTTTTAGTAGTTTTTACGGCTGAGAAACTGACCTGTTTATCGGTGGTAGCAGAGGGTGAGTCCGGGTTCTGGTTCTCCTCCATGCTGCTCTTGAAATAGTTCTGCACTGTGAAAAACTACCAGGGCTCTTCTCGCGGTTTTTCTTCTTCCTCTGGTTTCTTTATCGGTTGGCAAACTAGTTTAAAGGCGCATTACCGCCACCTACCGGAATAAAATGTGAAACAGCAGATGAGCAGGCAAAAACCCACCTGAGTTCTCAAATTCTCTCTAATAACCCCGTTTCTTCCAAGTACTTGATTTTGTGACTATATTTCAGCATTATATGTTGCTAGCAAAAAGTATTCCCTTATGAATTGTATTTTTTTATTGAGACACATGTTTTCATGTTCTGTTTTTGAATATTTAACCCAGTAATAAGCTGATAAAGGTTTACGAAATAATCGTAATATCTTGATATCAATCTGCATATAAAAAAAATAAAAAATGACATTAGGTGAATTTAACTTGTATGATAGGCAGGTTATTTGTTTATGATTGATTTCTGAGAGAGGAGACAGAGGATCTTTAGCAAGCAGGACATATGTCAGCGAACACCGCTTTCATGTGTAGGGAGAGTCAGAGCCAAGACTTGGACGTGGACCTGGACCATCTGTCCAGATCTCCACTTGGATTACAGTTAAGCAAAATGAGAGAAAAAAGGCAGCCACTAACAGAACGGTAACTAATGGGAAAAAGAAACTTACTGACTTGACTGAACTGAACTAAACTTTCAAGGAAAACAAACAATTTGCATCTGAGGAGGAAATAATGAAGGACTAAATAATAGTATTGAAGTGAATGTGATACTTCCCTGGTTTTAATGAAAGATCTGAAGGTTGGACAATTTAATTTAATCTATTATTTCTGTTTATTTTTTAAATATTGAACGAGCTGTGAAGAAGGGATACATTCAGATTGGTCTATTTTTATTATTATTATGGGCCAAATTTAAGTTAACATGTTAAAAGTAAATTGTGTTGTTTTTTCTTGTGGAGAATAAATGTATTCTTTATATTTTTACTGAGTCACATTTGTCTTGCTTAGCATCCTTTTTAAAAGGGCCTATAGGTACAATACTGGGGTGGATACCTATTTCATTACAAGTAGTGGTTACATCTCCTTTCTATTAAAATAAGTTAATATCTCCATTACCATTTGCTTCATAGTTTGACCAAGTTGTGATGTAAGTACTATTGGTCTGTAATTAGATAGATATAAAGATTATTTCCCCAGTTTCAAAATTCGTACAATAATTGATCATTTTCAGCTTGTGGATTTTTTCCCTGTTCTCCAAACTTTGTTAAACAATGTTAACATTGCTAGGAAAGCACTGTCCTGCATATGAGCTAATATACAACACAAATGCCATATTTTTCTGGTGATGGTCTCTTTAACTCAAACAAACTAAAAGGTAAGTGTTTGGTGCTCTGATGAACGATGCAGGCTTACTACATATAACTTGATTTATTAACCACAGTAAGGAGGATGCAATGTAACATAAATGGCTGCTTAATCTAGCACACTGTGACAGCACTGACAACCTGGTGTTAGAAATCAAATGGTTTTCCTGTCAACTGGTCACTTTTGTTTGTAAGTGTTGGGCCTCTGTCATGGCAACTGCAGATGTTCACTGAGAGAAAATGTAGCTCACTTTGTGAATGCCTAAATATACTTCTATATTTATCATCAAACTGTCGCTGATGGTTTAAGCATTGCTTCTTGTACACATTTCAAAACATGAGTAATATTTTTCATCAAAAGATCATAAGGAATCATAAGCTTTTTACTTTGATTTAAACTGGCAGTTCACAAGTTCTTCTTGTATTTTACTTGCATATATTTACCTATATTACTGATGAAAAAGTTGTGCGTAGATCATTTACAAATAACAAGTCACCATCTGCTGGTCTTTGCTGTCATTCAGAGCTGTATTCAAACAACAAGGATATTAAAACATGTAACCTAATTAGATGCACAACACAAGATACAATAAACTTTTAAAAAATACCAAATGAAACAAGACTGAAATAAAGTCTGAGATATATTTGTACATAAACAGCACTCTCTACAAACAAAGACTTTCTCTAGACAAGAACGTAGTCAAACAGAATCAATCAATCTTTATTTATATTGTACCAAATCACAAAAAAAGGCACTGCACACACAGAGAAGGTCTAGACCGTACTCTTTAAATTTAGCTAAAAGTGACTCAACACTAAAACTAAACACTAAACACTGAACACTAAAACACAAAATGCATGCAAGAAGAACAAAATAAGGAATCCAAGATTCTTTCAAGGCTTCTCTCCAATGGGAATGTGTCGATGTTTTTTTAGGGTACTGTTGTGAGTGAAACTTTTCCCACATTGCTCACAACTGTACGGCTTCTCTCCAGTGTGAATGCGTTGGTGGCTTTTTAGACTACTGCCTTCACTGAAAGTTTTCCCACATTGCTCACAACTGTACGGCTTCTCTCCAGTGTGAATGCGTTGGTGGCTTTTTAGACTACTGCCTTCACTGAAAGTTTTCCCACATTGCTCACAGCTGTACGGCTTCTCTCCAGTGTGAATGCGTTGGTGGCTTTTTAGACTACTGTTGTGAGTGAAAGTTTTCCCACACTGTTCACAGCTGTACGGTTTCTCTCCAGTGTGAATGCGTTGGTGGCTTTTTAGACTACTGCCATGAGTGAAAGTCTTCCCACATTCCTCACAGCTGTACGGCTTCTCTCCAGTGTGAATGCGTTGGTGGATTTTTAGACTACTGCCTTCACTGAAAGTTTTCCCACATTCCTCACAGCTGTACGGCTTCTCTCCAGTGTGAATGTGTTGGTGGATTTTGAGACAATCATCTCGATGAAACGTTTTCCCACATTGCTCACAGCTGTACGGCTTCTCTCCAGTGTGAATGCGTTGGTGGCTTTTTAGATTACTGCCTTCACTGAAAGTTTTCCCACATTGCTCACAGCTGTACGGCTTCTCTCCAGTGTGAATGCGTTGGTGGATTTTTAGATTACCGGCTTGAGTAAAAGTTTTCCCGCATTGCTCACAGCTGTACGGCTTCTCTCCAGTGTGAATGCGTTGGTGGCTTTTTAGATCACTGTTGTGAGTGAAAGTTTTCCCACACTGTTCACAGCTGTACGGCTTCTCTCCAGTGTGAATGCGTTGGTGGCTTTTTAGACTACTGCCTTCACTAAAAGTTTTACCACATTGCTCACAGCTGTACGGCTTTTCTCCAGTGTGAATGCGTTGGTGGCTTTTTAGATGACTGTCTACACTGAAAGTTTTCCCACATTGTTCACAGCTGTACGGCTTTTCTCCAGTGTGAATGCGTTGGTGGATTTTTAGATTACCGGCTTGAGCAAAAGTTTTTCCACATTGCTCACAGCTGTACGGCTTCTCTCCAGTGTGAATGCGTTGGTGGCTTTTTAGATGACTGTTGTGAGTGAAAGTTTTCCCACACTGTTCACAGCTGTACGGTTTCTCTCCAGTGTGAATGCGTTGGTGGCTTTTTAGATGACTGCCTTCACTGAAAGTTTTCCCACATTGTTCACAGCTGTACGGCTTCTCTCCAGTGTGAATGCGTTGGTGGATTTTTAGACTACTGTTGTGAGTAAAAGTTTTCCCACATTGTTCACAGCTGTACGGCTTCTCTCCAGTGTGAATGCGTTGGTGGATTTTTAGACTACCGGCTTGAGTAAAAGTTTTTCCACATTGCTCACAGCTGTACGGCTTCTGTCCGGTATGAGTTTTCTGGTGACTCTGTAAACACCTGGATGTTGTGAAGGCTTTGTCACAGTGCTGACAGCAGTGCGTTTTGAGTATCTTTCTTCTTTGTTTCTATGACAAACATACAAAGAAAGAGAAAGAAAGAAAGATATTAAGTTAGGTGGGTGAATGTATGGCATTAGATGGTGAAACAAAGGCTCAGCAGGCCAAGGTGTGTCACATCTTACTGATCAGTGTGCCTGCTAATCAGGAACCTGCCTCTGCAGACAAAACACAGCAGTAACAAGAGCAAAGTAGAGGGGTCATTGCAAGGATCCAGGGTTTCTTAAACTTGACCCTGACCAGACTAATTCAGGACATCTTGACCTCTCCTGACCTTTATGTAAACCCATTATTAGTTTTTCCCCATTTAATAAAATAAAATGAGACCATTTACGAACACCTCCAAAACAACAAACAAGACAATCACAAAACTGTAGAGATATTGATATGGACTGTTCATCAGACAAAACCAGACATCTAAATATGATTAAGGTCATAATCAGAGATGGGCTGCTATGATCATCATTAGTTCAAAATATCACAGTAAATGATACTGTCAAATGGCAGAGTCATATTAAGTGGTAGAATCTGATAGTAAATGTTGGGTTTGTTTGTGTGTTTGGTGGGGTAACAGTATATAACTAAGTTTCACTTTGTTGCAAACAAATCTAGAAAATGTTTACTTTTAGTTTGAAGAATTTTCCATCCTCCCACTCATGTGCAGTACACATAGCAAAATTCCTTAATCTGAATGTTGGTTATGTGTGCTAGCCACAGCTAAAGGACAATATCCTGTAATGGCCTGAAACTGATGCAAATCCAGATATTGAGCTAGAAAATGATGAACTGGAAAGAAAACTGCATGACGTTATGATTACCCAGTTAACTATCAAAATGAAACAGACAATACAAACCAATTATAATCTAATAAAAAGCTTAAAACCTGTGATGAAGAAATGGACACTTGTAAGCAGAGGTGGAAAGTAACGAATTACATTACTGTAATTGAGTAGCTTTTTTGTGTACTTGTACTTTTTAAAGTAGTTTTAAAAATCTGTACTTTTACTTTTACTTAAGTATGTTTTGTGTGAAGTATTGTACTTCGCTACATTTTAAATCACATTCGTTACTGAGTAAAAAATGTTGGCCGAATGTTTTTAAAGCAAAGAGTATCGTACAGAATCATTAACCAGCATAATACAATGACTTAACATACATGCAGCCTGTTACACCGGGCAGCTAGCTCTCATAGTGACATATAAACTCTAACACAACACAACAAACTCTAAAAGAAATGTCCATTAGACGTTGTGCTGTCATCTGTCTCACTCTTCGTGTAGGATGAGGCATTGCGCATGATGCGTTCACACGTGAAAAGTTCAGTGTCGGAAATGAGAGAATTGAGCGAAAGGGGCACAGCCTTTTAAACATGGGTACTTAAAAGTTTGGTCTTCTTTGGGTAATGTAAAGAAAAGTTATTGCTCTTGTGACTTTGACCCATAGTGATTCATAGATATGCAGTATGACTGTTGATTTACAACAGGGTGATTGTAGGACTAGGATCAGAGCTTTAGACGGGCTCAGCTCCTAATGACAATTTGACATTCAATGCCCTGCAAGTGTTTTAAAACCCCCCAATAATCATTCAGTGTTTCCCACACAATATTTAGAGACTATGGAGGGTTTATTATTTATTTTTAGGGGTGCTGAGATCAAATTTAGGGGTGTTAGAAAATCCAAAAAAAAAAAAAGTCTAAAATCGCTCCGGGTTTACAGAATCCACAATTATGCCACCTTCAATTTAATGGTTGTGTTATTTTATTATTTTATGGGATGGTCTTCACTAAAATGACACATATCTCCATAAATGTTTTAAATGTTGTGTGTCAACATATTTTGTCATTGAAGCTGAATTTGTAAATGTATACCCTTATCTTTAATTAAAACAACTAGTTAGAGATTTATGAGCTATCACTTTGTCCTACAGCCGTCCCCCCCCCCACCCCCGTTATAAAAGTAACTAAGTAACTTTTACTCAAAGTATTTTTTTAACAAGCAACTTTTTACTTTTACTTGAGTATATTTTAGACCAGTACTTTTACTTGTACTCAAGTAAAATTTCATCAAAGTAGTGGTACTTTTACTTGAGTCAAATATTTCAGTACTCTTTCCACCTCTGCTTGTAAGAACAAAGAAGAGCTGTGTTTTAAGATAAGCTTAGAATATGAACTTATTATGCATTAAAGCTGATGAAGGCTTTGAGACACATTGTTATTTTACTACAAATCAAAATAAAACAATACTCACTGGAACATAGACAATATACTGTAACTTTAGTAACAGTGTTTTAAGAAAAGTTTTAGAGATAATGGAGTAAAAGTCCCTGAATTTAAAGAGGAAAGCTTGGAAATAACTGTGTAAAATGCTCCAACCATGAAAGAGAAAGATACAAAGAAAACTGAGCTCCACCCCAGGTAAAGCTCAAACAGATGAACTATAAGAATGAGATTCACCAACAGCCATTCAGTGCGTTTGTTGCATGAACAGCTCTCGGTTTGCTTGAATCACATTTTTGATGCACAGTCCACTGAACTCTGCTTGACTCAGTGTTCTTTCTTTATTAATTGATAATACATGTTGTGGAGAACCGTAACTTTCAACTGGTCTAGTTAAAGGTTTTTTCTCCTGGCACTAAGAAATGCTAACTAAGATGGAGGCGGTGGTCAACAATGAGTTAGTTGTAGACTTTTCCGACCCCCCACAGAAATCGTGACTTCAGGCTACAAAAGCTACTCGCCATCTCCGCTTCTGTTTAAATATATTTACTTAAAGCAGTCTTATTATCGTCGGTTTACTGCAGGATAATGAATAATGAAAGAATAGTAAATAGGGAGGGAGATAGCTTTTATGGGGCATTTCGTTAAACTTTGTCTGGTATCACTAGTTTCACTACCAGGGGTGATAGTAAAAAAATATCCTGAGCCTGAACTTTTTTCCCTGGGAGGAGCCTAAGCCACGGTATATGCCCTGATTAGCGTAATTGTAAAGTGGGATCCGTATTACTTGTATAGCATACTGAGACTACGGATACTACAGCCATACCAGCAAAGGTCAGTCATTATTGTTGAGGAATGCGACCTCTGATGCTGATGTTTGCCTAATTGAACACTGCACTGACATCAGTAGAATTTGCCCTTATATTGTTTACTGTAGAACTGTACGGGTACAACCATGTATTCTGGGTACAGAGCAGTTTCTGAAATTATAACAAGAAATAAAAGGACTGATTTATCATTGTATACTGCTGTAAATTAAATACAGTGAATAACATTTCACAGTAAATAAAAATACATTTATATCAGTATCAATCATCTAATATTCGTAAGTGCTGCTTTAACCCTGAATCATGCAGCATATACATTTAAACTGGTGTAATATGAAAGTTAGCAGTCATACACACAACTGAGTTAGCTTAAATGATGCTAAATCGCGATCATGCTAATAAGTAAAAACGGACTTTCAAAGAGTGTAAATATACACCAGCAGCTAACAACACAATCAGAAGAGGAAAGTAACATGTACACTCTCATTTCACTTCCCTATGAACACAATTTACATCGTCAGTGACTGTTGCACCGCTGTAAACATGTCGAGTGGAGAACGTGAGGAAAAGAAGAGGAACTGCATAACTGCCTTCATAATAAAACCACCTACTTCAAAATAAAAGCATGCATACATAAATGTCCTTTGATTTGAAGAATTCATAACAATTATAATACTCAAAAGTAACTAGTAATTGATTTGTAGCCTAACCATTGACTAAACAGGGCATGAACAACCAGACATTCATTTTTCTGAAACATGCACCATTTATTTTAAATATTTTTTTAAACAGCTGATTTTTTTTTTCTTCCCCAAACACGTTGGTACGCCGGAAATCCGGCGTGGCGCCGGAGCGCTATCAGGCCTGCACTACAGAGCGAAGACGAAATAGAAGGAAACACTGAAACCTTTTAGTAGTTTTTACGGCTGAGAAACTGACCTGTTTATCGGTGGTAGCAGAGGGTGAGTCCGGGTTCTGGTTCTCCTCCATGCTGCTCTTGAAATAGTTCTGCACTGTGAAAAACTACCAGGGCTCTTCTCGCGGTTTTTCTTCTTCCTCTGGTTTCTTTATCGGTTGGCAAACTAGTTTAAAGGCGCATTACCGCCACCTACCGGAATAAAATGTGAAACAGCAGATGAGCAGGCAAAAACCCACCTGAGTTCTCAAATTCTCTCTAATAACCCCGTTTCTTCCAAGTACTTGATTTTGTGACTATATTTCAGCATTATATGTTGCTAGCAAAAAGTATTCCCTTATGAATTGTATTTTTTTATTGAGACACATGTTTTCATGTTCTGTTTTTGAATATTTAACCCAGTAATAAGCTGATAAAGGTTTACGAAATAATCGTAATATCTTGATATCAATCTGCATATAAAAAAAATAAAAAATGACATTAGGTGAATTTAACTTGTATGATAGGCAGGTTATTTGTTTATGATTGATTTCTGAGAGAGGAGACAGAGGATCTTTAGCAAGCAGGACATATGTCAGCGAACACCGCTTTCATGTGTAGGGAGAGTCAGAGCCAAGACTTGGACGTGGACCTGGACCATCTGTCCAGATCTCCACTTGGATTACAGTTAAGCAAAATGAGAGAAAAAAGGCAGCCACTAACAGAACGGTAACTAATGGGAAAAAGAAACTTACTGACTTGACTGAACTGAACTAAACTTTCAAGGAAAACAAACAATTTGCATCTGAGGAGGAAATAATGAAGGACTAAATAATAGTATTGAAGTGAATGTGATACTTCCCTGGTTTTAATGAAAGATCTGAAGGTTGGACAATTTAATTTAATCTATTATTTCTGGTTATTTTTTAAATATTGAACGAGCTGTGAAGAAGGGATACATTCAGATTGGTCTATTTTTATTATTATTATGGGCCAAATTTAAGTTAACATGTTAAAAGTAAATTGTGTTGTTTTTTCTTGTGGAGAATAAATGTATTCTTTATATTTTTACTGAGTCACATTTGTCTTGCTTAGCATCCTTTTTAAAAGGGCCTATAGGTACAATACTGGGGTGGATACCTATTTCATTACAAGTAGTGGTTACATCTCCTTTCTATTAAAATAAGTTAATATCTCCATTACCATTTGCTTCATAGTTTGACCAAGTTGTGATGTAAGTACTATTGGTCTGTAATTAGATAGATATAAAGATTATTTCCCCAGTTTCAAAATTCGTACAATAATTGATCATTTTCAGCTTGTGGATTTTTTCCCTGTTCTCCAAACTTTGTTAAACAATGTTAACATTGCTAGGAAAGCACTGTCCTGCATATGAGCTAATATACAACACAAATGCCATATTTTTCTGGTGATGGTCTCTTTAACTCAAACAAACTAAAAGGTAAGTGTTTGGTGCTCTGATGAACGATGCAGGCTTACTACATATAACTTGATTTATTAACCACAGTAAGGAGGATGCAATGTAACATAAATGGCTGCTTAATCTAGCACACTGTGACAGCACTGACAACCTGGTGTTAGAAATCAAATGGTTTTCCTGTCAACTGGTCACTTTTGTTTGTAAGTGTTGGGCCTCTGTCATGGCAACTGCAGATGTTCACTGAGAGAAAATGTAGCTCACTTTGTGAATGCCTAAATATACTTCTATATTTATCATCTAACTGTCGCTGATGGTTTAAGCATTGCTTCTTGTACACATTTCAAAACATGAGTAATATTTTTCATCAAAAGATCATAAGGAATCATAAGCTTTTTACTTTGATTTAAACTGGCAGTTCACAAGTTCTTCTTGTATTTTACTTGCATATATTTACCTATATTACTGATGAAAAAGTTGTGCGTAGATCATTTACAAATAACAAGTCACCATCTGCTGGTCTTTGCTGTCATTCAGAGCTGTATTCAAACAACAAGGATATTAAAACATGTAACCTAATTAGATGCACAACACAAGATACAATAAACTTTTAAAAAATACCAAATGAAACAAGACTGAAATAAAGTCTGAGATATATTTGTACATAAACAGCACTCTCTACAAACAAAGACTTTCTCTAGACAAGAACGTAGTCAAACAGAATCAATCAATCTTTATTTATATTGTACCAAATCACAAAAAAAGGCACTGCACACACAGAGAAGGTCTAGACCGTACTCTTTAAATTTAGCTAAAAGTGACTCAACACTAAAACTAAACACTAAACACTAAACACTAAAACACAAAATGCATGCAAGAAGAACAAAATAAGGAATCCAAGATTCTTTCAAGGCTTCTCTCCAATGGGAATGTGTCGATGTTTTTTTAGGGTACTGTTGTGAGTGAAACTTTTCCCACATTGCTCACAACTGTACGGTTTCTCTCCAGTGTGAATGCGTTGGTGGATTTTTAGACTACTGCCATGAGTGAAAGTTTTCCCACATTCCTCACAGCTGTACGGCTTCTCTCCAGTGTGAATGCGTTGGTGGCTTTTTAGATGACTGTTGTGAGTGAAACTTTTCCCGCATTGCTCACAACTGTACGGCTTCTCTCCAGTGTGAATGTGTTGGTGGCTTTTGAGACAATCATCTCGATGAAACGTTTTCCCACATTGCTCACAGCTGTACGGCTTCTCTCCAGTGTGAATGCGTTGGTGGCTTTTCAGATGACTATCTCGACTAAAAGTTTTCCCACATTGCTCACAGCTGTACGGCTTCTCTCCAGTGTGAATGCGTTGGTGGATTTTGAGACTATCATCTCGAGAAAATGTTTTCCCACATTGCTCACAGCTGTACGGCTTCTCTCCAGTGTGAATGCGTTGGTGGATTTTGAGACTATCATCTCGATGAAACGTTTTCCCACATTGCTCACAGCTGTACGGCTTTTCTCCAGTGTGAATGCGTTGGTGGATTTTTAGATTACCGGCTTGAGCAAAAGTTTTTCCACATTGCTCACAGCTGTACGGCTTCTCTCCAGTGTGAATGCGTTGGTGGCTTTTTAGACTACTGTTGTGAGTGAAAGTTTTCCCACACTGTTCACAGCTGTACGGCTTCTCTCCAGTGTGAATGCGTTGGTGGATTTTTAGATTACTGTTGTGAGTGAAAGTTTTCCCACATTGCTCACAGCTGTACGGCTTTTCTCCAGTGTGAATGCGTTGGTGGATTTTTAGATTACCGGCTTGAGCAAAAGTTTTTCCACATTGCTCACAGCTGTACGGCTTCTGTCCGGTATGAGTTTTCTGGTGACTCTGTAACCACCTGGATGTTGTGAAGGCTTTGTCACAGTGCTGACAGGAGTGCGTTTTGAGTATCTTTCTTCTTTGTTTCTATGACAAACATACAAAGAAAGAGAAAGAAAGAAAGATATTAAGTTAGGTGGGTGAATGTATGGCATTAGATGGTGAAACAAAGGCTCAGCAGGCCAAGGTGTGTCACATCTTACTGATCAGTGTGCCTGCTAATCAGGAACCTGCCTCTGCAGACAAAACACAGCAGTAACAAGAGCAAAGTAGAGGGGTCATTGCAAGGATCCAGGGTTTCTTAAACTTGACCCTGACCAGACTAATTCAGGACATCTTGACCTCTCCTGACCTTTATGTAAACCCATTATTAGTTTTTCCCCATTTAATAAAATAAAATGAGACCATTTACGAACACCTCCAAAACAACAAACAAGACAATCACAAAACTGTAGAGATATTGATATGGACTGTTCATCAGACAAAACCAGACATCTAAATATGATTAAGGTCATAATCAGAGATGGGCTGCTATGATCATCATTAGTTCAAAATATCACAGTAAATGATACTGTCAAATGGCAGAGTCATATTAAGTGGTAGAATCTGATAGTAAATGTTGGGTTTGTTTGTGTGTTTGGTGGGGTAACAGTATATAACTAAGTTTCACTTTGTTGCAAACAAATCTAGAAAATGTTTACTTTTAGTTTGAAGAATTTTCCATCCTCCCACTCATGTGCAGTACACATAGCAAAATTCCTTAATCTGAATGTTGGTTATGTGTGCTAGCCACAGCTAAAGGACAATATCCTGTAATGGCCTGAAACTGATGCAAATCCAGATATTGAGCTAGAAAATGATGAACTGGAAAGAAAACTGCATGACGTTATGATTACCCAGTTAACTATCAAAATGAAACAGACAATACAAACCAATTATAATCTAATAAAAAGCTTAAAACCTGTGATGAAGAAATGGACACTTGTAAGCAGAGGTGGAAAGTAACGAATTACATTACTGTAATTGAGTAGCTTTTTTGTGTACTTGTACTTTTTAAAGTAGTTTTAAAAATCTGTACTTTTACTTTTACTTAAGTATGTTTTGTGTGAAGTATTGTACTTCGCTACATTTTAAATCACATTCGTTACTGAGTAAAAAATGTTGGCCGAATGTTTTTAAAGCAAAGAGTATCGTACAGAATCATTAACCAGCATAATACAATGACTTAACATACATGCAGCCTGTTACACCGGGCAGCTAGCTCTCATAGTGACATATAAACTCTAACACAACACAACAAACTCTAAAAGAAATGTCCATTAGACGTTGTGCTGTCATCTGTCTCACTCTTCGTGTAGGATGAGGCATTGCGCATGATGCGTTCACACGTGAAAAGTTCAGTGTCGGAAATGAGAGAATTGAGCGAAAGGGGCACAGCCTTTTAAACATGGGTACTTAAAAGTTTGGTCTTCTTTGGGTAATGTAAAGAAAAGTTATTGCTCTTGTGACTTTGACCCGTAGTGATTCATAGATATGCAGTATGACTGTTGATTTACAACAGGGTGATTGTAGGACTAGGATCAGAGCTTTAGACGGGCTCAGCTCCTAATGACAATTTGACATTCAATGCCCTGCAAGTGTTTTAAAACCCCCCAATAATCATTCAGTGTTTCCCACACAATATTTAGAGACTATGGAGGGTTTATTATTTATTTTTAGGGGTGCTGAGATCAAATTTAGGGGTGTTAGAAAATCCAAAAAAAAAAAAAGTCTAAAATCGCTCCGGGTTTACAGAATCCACAATTATGCCACCTTCAATTTAATGGTTGTGTTATTTTATTATTTTATGGGATGGTCTTCACTAAAATGACACATATCTCCATAAATGTTTTAAATGTTGTGTGTCAACATATTTTGTCATTGAAGCTGAATTTGTAAATGTATACCCTTATCTTTAATTAAAACAACTAGTTAGAGATTTATGAGCTATCACTTTGTCCTACAGCCGTCCCCCCCCCCCCCACCCCCGTTATAAAAGTAACTAAGTAACTTTTACTCAAAGTATTTTTTTAACAAGCAACTTTTTACTTTTACTTGAGTATATTTTAGACCAGTACTTTTACTTGTACTCAAGTAAAATTTCATCAAAGTAGTGGTACTTTTACTTGAGTCAAATATTTCAGTACTCTTTCCACCTCTGCTTGTAAGAACAAAGAAGAGCTGTGTTTTAAGATAAGCTTAGAATATGAACTTATTATGCATTAAAGCTGATGAAAGCTTTGAGACACATTGTTATTTTACTACAAATCAAAATAAAACAATACTCACTGGAACATAGACAATATACTGTAACTTTAGTAACAGTGTTTTAAGAAAAGTTTTAGAGATAATGGAGTAAAAGTCCCTGAATTTAAAGAGGAAAGCTTGGAAATAACTGTGTAAAATGCTCCAACCATGAAAGAGAAAGATACAAAGAAAACTGAGCTCCACCCCAGGTAAAGCTCAAACAGATGAACTATAAGAATGAGATTCACCAACAGCCATTCAGTGCGTTTGTTGCATGAACAGCTCTCGGTTTGCTTGAATCACATTTTTGATGCACAGTCCACTGAACTCTGCTTGACTCAGTGTTCTTTCTTTATTAATTGATAATACATGTTGTGGAGAACCGTAACTTTCAACTGGTCTAGTTAAAGGTTTTTTCTCCTGGCACTAAGAAATGCTAACTAAGATGGAGGCGGTGGTCAACAATGAGTTAGTTGTAGACTTTTCCGACCCCCCACAGAAATCGTGACTTCAGGCTACAAAAGCTACTCGCCATCTCCGCTTCTGTTTAAATATATTTACTTAAAGCAGTCTTATTATCGTCGGTTTACTGCAGGATAATGAATAATGAAAGAATAGTAAATAGGGAGGGAGATAGCTTTTATGGGGCATTTCGTTAAACTTTGTCTGGTATCACTAGTTTCACTACCAGGGGTGATAGTAAAAAAATATCCTGAGCCTGAACTTTTTTCCCTGGGAGGAGCCTAAGCCACGGTATATGCCCTGATTAGCGTAATTGTAAAGTGGGATCCGTATTACTTGTATAGCATACTGAGACTACGGATACTACAGCCATACCAGCAAAGGTCAGTCATTATTGTTGAGGAATGCGACCTCTGATGCTGATGTTTGCCTAATTGAACACTGCACTGACATCAGTAGAATTTGCCCTTATATTGTTTACTGTAGAACTGTACGGGTACAACCATGTATTCTGGGTACAGAGCAGTTTCTGAAATTATAACAAGAAATAAAAGGACTGATTTATCATTGTATACTGCTGTAAATTAAATACAGTGAATAACATTTCACAGTAAATAAAAATACATTTATATCAGTATCAATCATCTAATATTCGTAAGTGCTGCTTTAACCCTGAATCATGCAGCATATACATTTAAACTGGTGTAATATGAAAGTTAGCAGTCATACACACAACTGAGTTAGCTTAAATGATGCTAAATCGCGATCATGCTAATAAGTAAAAACGGACTTTCAAAGAGTGTAAATATACACCAGCAGCTAACAACACAATCAGAAGAGGAAAGTAACATGTACACTCTCATTTCACTTCCCTATGAACACAATTTACATCGTCAGTGACTGTTGCACCGCTGTAAACATGTCGAGTGGAGAACGTGAGGAAAAGAAGAGGAACTGCATAACTGCCTTCATAATAAAACCACCTACTTCAAAATAAAAGCATGCATACATAAATGTCCTTTGATTTGAAGAATTCATAACAATTATAATACTCAAAAGTAACTAGTAATTGATTTGTAGCCTAACCATTGACTAAACAGGGCATGAACAACCAGACATTCATTTTTCTGAAACATGCACCATTTATTTTAAATATTTTTTTAAACAGCTGATTTTTTTTTTCTTCCCCAAACACGTTGGTACGCCGGAAATCCGGCGTGGCGCCGGAGCGCTATCAGGCCTGCACTACAGAGCGAAGACGAAATAGAAGGAAACACTGAAACCTTTTAGTAGTTTTTACGGCTGAGAAACTGACCTGTTTATCGGTGGTAGCAGAGGGTGAGTCCGGGTTCTGGTTCTCCTCCATGCTGCTCTTGAAATAGTTCTGCACTGTGAAAAACTACCAGGGCTCTTCTCGCGGTTTTTCTTCTTCCTCTGGTTTCTTTATCGGTTGGCAAACTAGTTTAAAGGCGCATTACCGCCACCTACCGGAATAAAATGTGAAACAGCAGATGAGCAGGCAAAAACCCACCTGAGTTCTCAAATTCTCTCTAATAACCCCGTTTCTTCCAAGTACTTGATTTTGTGACTATATTTCAGCATTATATGTTGCTAGCAAAAAGTATTCCCTTATGAATTGTATTTTTTTATTGAGACACATGTTTTCATGTTCTGTTTTTGAATATTTAACCCAGTAATAAGCTGATAAAGGTTTACGAAATAATCGTAATATCTTGATATCAATCTGCATATAAAAAAAATAAAAAATGACATTAGGTGAATTTAACTTGTATGATAGGCAGGTTATTTGTTTATGATTGATTTCTGAGAGAGGAGACAGAGGATCTTTAGCAAGCAGGACATATGTCAGCGAACACCGCTTTCATGTGTAGGGAGAGTCAGAGCCAAGACTTGGACGTGGACCTGGACCATCTGTCCAGATCTCCACTTGGATTACAGTTAAGCAAAATGAGAGAAAAAAGGCAGCCACTAACAGAACGGTAACTAATGGGAAAAAGAAACTTACTGACTTGACTGAACTGAACTAAACTTTCAAGGAAAACAAACAATTTGCATCTGAGGAGGAAATAATGAAGGACTAAATAATAGTATTGAAGTGAATGTGATACTTCCCTGGTTTTAATGAAACATCTGAAGGTTGGACAATTTAATTTAATCTATTATTTCTGTTTATTTTTTAAATATTGAACGAGCTGTGAAGAAGGGATACATTCAGATTGGTCTATTTTTATTATTATTATGGGCCAAATTTAAGTTAACATGTTAAAAGTAAATTGTGTTGTTTTTTCTTGTGGAGAATAAATGTATTCTTTATATTTTTACTGAGTCACATTTGTCTTGCTTAGCATCCTTTTTAAAAGGGCCTATAGGTACAATACTGGGGTGGATACCTATTTCATTACAAGTAGTGGTTACATCTCCTTTCTATTAAAATAAGTTAATATCTCCATTACCATTTGCTTCATAGTTTGACCAAGTTGTGATGTAAGTACTATTGGTCTGTAATTAGATAGATATAAAGATTATTTCCCCAGTTTCAAAATTCGTACAATAATTGATCATTTTCAGCTTGTGGATTTTTTCCCTGTTCTCCAAACTTTGTTAAACAATGTTAACATTGCTAGGAAAGCACTGTCCTGCGTATGAGCTAATATACAACACAAATGCCATATTTTTCTGGTGATGGTCTCTTTAACTCAAACAAACTAAAAGGTAAGTGTTTGGTGCTCTGATGAACGATGCAGGCTTACTACATATAACTTGATTTATTAACCACAGTAAGGAGGATGCAATGTAACATAAATGGCTGCTTAATCTAGCACACTGTGACAGCACTGACAACCTGGTGTTAGAAATCAAATGGTTTTCCTGTCAACTGGTCACTTTTGTTTGTAAGTGTTGGGCCTCTGTCATGGCAACTGCAGATGTTCACTGAGAGAAAATGTAGCTCACTTTGTGAATGCCTAAATATACTTCTATATTTATCATCAAACTGTCGCTGATGGTTTAAGCATTGCTTCTTGTACACATTTCAAAACATGAGTAATATTTTTCATCAAAAGATCATAAGGAATCATAAGCTTTTTACTTTGATTTAAACTGGCAGTTCACAAGTTCTTCTTGTATTTTACTTGCATATATTTACCTATATTACTGATGAAAAAGTTGTGCGTAGATCATTTACAAATAACAAGTCACCATCTGCTGGTCTTTGCTGTCATTCAGAGCTGTATTCAAACAACAAGGATATTAAAACATGTAACCTAATTAGATGCACAACACAAGATACAATAAACTTTTAAAAAATACCAAATGAAACAAGACTGAAATAAAGTCTGAGATATATTTGTACATAAACAGCACTCTCTACAAACAAAGACTTTCTCTAGACAAGAACGTAGTCAAACAGAATCAATCAATCTTTATTTATATTGTACCAAATCACAAAAAAAGGCACTGCACACACAGAGAAGGTCTAGACCGTACTCTTTAAATTTAGCTAAAAGTGACTCAACACTAAAACTAAACACTAAACACTAAACACTAAAACACAAAATGCATGCAAGAAGAACAAAATAAGGAATCCAAGATTCTTTCAAGGCTTCTCTCCAATGGGAATGTGTCGATGTTTTTTTAGGGTACTGTTGTGAGTGAAACTTTTCCCACATTGCTCACAACTGTACGGCTTCTCTCCAGTGTGAATGCGTTGGTGGCTTTTTAGACTACTGCCATGAGTGAAAGTTTTCCCACATTGCTCACAACTGTACGGCTTCTCTCCAGTGTGAATGCGTTGGTGGCTTTTTAGACTACTGTTGTGAGTGAAAGTTTTCCCACACTGTTCACAGCTGTACGGCTTCTCTCCAGTGTGAATGCGTTGGTGGCTTTTTAGACTACTGCCTTCACTGAAAGTTTTCCCACATTGCTCACAACTGTACGGCTTCTCTCCAGTGTGAATGCGTTGGTGGCTTTTTAGACTACTGTTGTGAGTGAAAGTTTTCCCACACTGTTCACAACTGTACGGCTTCTCTCCAGTGTGAATGCGTTGGTGGATTTTTAGACTACTGCCTTCACTGAAAGTTTTCCCACATTCCTCACAGCTGTACGGCTTCTCTCCAGTGTGAATGTGTTGGTGGATTTTGAGACAATCATCTCGATGAAACGTTTTCCCACATTGCTCACAGCTGTACGGCTTCTCTCCAGTGTGAATGCGTTGGTGGCTTTTTAGATGACTGCCTTCACTGAAAGTTTTCCCACATTGCTCACAGCTGTACGGCTTCTCTCCAGTGTGAATGCGTTGGTGGATTTTTAGATTACCGGCTTGAGTAAAAGTTTTCCCACATTGCTCACAGCTGTACGGCTTCTCTCCAGTGTGAATGCGTTGGTGGCTTTTTAGATCACTGTTGTGAGTGAAAGTTTTCCCACACTGTTCACAGCTGTACGGCTTCTCTCCAGTGTGAATGCGTTGGTGGCTTTTTAGACTACTGCCTTCACTAAAAGTTTTACCACATTGCTCACAGCTGTATGGCTTCTCTCCAGTGTGAATGCGTTGGTGGCTTTTTAGACTACTGCCTTCACTGAAAGTTTTCCCACATTGTTCACAGCTGTACGGCTTTTCTCCAGTGTGAATGCGTTGGTGGATTTTTAGATTACCGGCTTGAGCAAAAGTTTTTCCACATTGCTCACAGCTGTACGGCTTCTCTCCAGTGTGAATGCGTTGGTGGCTTTTTAGACTACTGTTGTGAGTGAAAGTTTTCCCACACTGTTCACAGCTGTACGGTTTCTCTCCAGTGTGAATGCGTTGGTGGATTTTTAGATTACTGCCATGAGTGAAAGTCTTCCCACATTCCTCACAGCTGTACGGCTTCTCTCCAGTGTGAATGCGTTGGTGGATTTTTAGACTACTGCCTTCACTGAAAGTTTTCCCACATTGCTCACAGCTGTACGGCTTCTCTCCAGTGTGAATGCGTTGGTGGATTTTTAGACTACTGCCTTCACTGAAAGTTTTCCCACACTGTTCACAGCTGTACGGCTTCTCTCCAGTGTGAATGCGTTGGTGGCTTTTTAGATGACTGCCTTCACTGAAACTTTTCCCACATTGCTCACAGCTGTATGGCTTCTCTCCAGTGTGAATGCGTTGGTGGATTTTTAGACTACTGCCTACACTGAAAGTTTTCCCACATTGTTCACAGCTGTACGGCTTCTCTCCAGTGTGAATGCGTTGGTGGATTTTTAGATTACCGGCTTGAGCAAAAGTTTTTCCACATTGCTCACAGCTGTATGGTTTCTCTCCAGTGTGAATGCGTTGGTGGCTTTTTAGATCACTGTTGTGAGTGAAAGTTTTCCCACACTGTTCACAGCTGTACGGTTTCTCTCCAGTGTGAATGCGTTGGTGGCTTTTTAGATGACTGCCTTCACTGAAAGTTTTCCCACACTGTTCACAGCTGTACGGCTTCTCTCCAGTGTGAATGCGTTGGTGCATTTTTAGATTACCGGCTTGAGCAAAAGTTTTTCCACATTGCTCACAGCTGTACGACTTCTGTCCGGTATGAGTTTTCTGGTGACTCTGTAAACACCTGGATGTTGTGAAGGCTTTGTCACAGTGCTGACAGCAGTGCGTTTTGAGTATCTTTCTTCTTTGTTTCTATGACAAACATACAAAGAAAGAGAAAGAAAGAAAGATATTAAGTTAGGTGGGTGAATGTATGGCATTAGATGGTGAAACAAAGGCTCAGCAGGCCAAGGTGTGTCACATCTTACTGATCAGTGTGCCTGCTAATCAGGAACCTGCCTCTGCAGACAAAACACAGCAGTAACAAGAGCAAAGTAGAGGGGTCATTGCAAGGATCCAGGGTTTCTTAAACTTGACCCTGACCAGACTAATTCAGGACATCTTGACCTCTCCTGACCTTTATGTAAACCCATTATTAGTTTTTCCCCATTTAATAAAATAAAATGAGACCATTTACGAACACCTCCAAAACAACAAACAAGACAATCACAAAACTGTAGAGATATTGATATGGACTGTTCATCAGACAAAACCAGACATCTAAATATGATTAAGGTCATAATCAGAGATGGGCTGCTATGATCATCATTAGTTCAAAATATCACAGTAAATGATACTGTCAAATGGCAGAGTCATATTAAGTGGTAGAATCTGATAGTAAATGTTGGGTTTGTTTGTGTGTTTGGTGGGGTAACAGTATATAACTAAGTTTCACTTTGTTGCAAACAAATCTAGAAAATGTTTACTTTTAGTTTGAAGAATTTTCCATCCTCCCACTCATGTGCAGTACACATAGCAAAATTCCTTAATCTGAATGTTGGTTATGTGTGCTAGCCACAGCTAAAGGACAATATCCTGTAATGGCCTGAAACTGATGCAAATCCAGATATTGAGCTAGAAAATGATGAACTGGAAAGAAAACTGCATGACGTTATGATTACCCAGTTAACTATCAAAATGAAACAGACAATACAAACCAATTATAATCTAATAAAAAGCTTAAAACCTGTGATGAAGAAATGGACACTTGTAAGCAGAGGTGGAAAGTAACGAATTACATTACTGTAATTGAGTAGCTTTTTTGTGTACTTGTACTTTTTAAAGTAGTTTTAAAAATCTGTACTTTTACTTTTACTTAAGTATGTTTTGTGTGAAGTATTGTACTTCGCTACATTTTAAATCACATTCGTTACTGAGTAAAAAATGTTGGCCGAATGTTTTTAAAGCAAAGAGTATCGTACAGAATCATTAACCAGCATAATACAATGACTTAACATACATGCAGCCTGTTACACCGGGCAGCTAGCTCTCATAGCGACATATAAACTCTAACACAACACAACAAACTCTAAAAGAAATGTCCATTAAACGTTGTGCTGTCATCTGTCTCACTCTTCGTGTAGGATGAGGCATTGCGCATGATGCGTTCACACGTGAAAAGTTCAGTGTCGGAAATGAGAGAATTGAGCGAAAGGGGCACAGCCTTTTAAACATGGGTACTTAAAAGTTTGGTCTTCTTTGGGTAATGTAAAGAAAAGTTATTGCTCTTGTGACTTTGACCCATAGTGATTCATAGATATGCAGTATGACTGTTGATTTACAACAGGGTGATTGTAGGACTAGGATCAGAGCTTTAGACGGGCTCAGCTCCTAATGACAATTTGACATTCAATGCCCTGCAAGTGTTTTAAAACCCCCCAATAATCATTCAGTGTTTCCCACACAATATTTAGAGACTATGGAGGGTTTATTATTTATTTTTAGGGGTGCTGAGATCAAATTTAGGGGTGTTAGAAAATCCAAAAAAAAAAAAAGTCTAAAATCGCTCCGGGTTTACAGAATCCACAATTATGCCACCTTCAATTTAATGGTTGTGTTATTTTATTATTTTATGGGATGGTCTTCACTAAAATGACACATATCTCCATAAATGTTTTAAATGTTGTGTGTCAACATATTTTGTCATTGAAGCTGAATTTGTAAATGTATACCCTTATCTTTAATTAAAACAACTAGTTAGAGATTTATGAGCTATCACTTTGTCCTACAGCCGTCCCCCCCCCCCACCCCCACCCCCGTTATAAAAGTAACTAAGTAACTTTTACTCAAAGTATTTTTTTAACAAGCAACTTTTTACTTTTACTTGAGTATATTTTAGACCAGTACTTTTACTTGTACTCAAGTAAAATTTCATCAAAGTAGTGGTACTTTTACTTGAGTCAAATATTTCAGTACTCTTTCCACCTCTGCTTGTAAGAACAAAGAAGAGCTGTGTTTTAAGATAAGCTTAGAATATGAACTTATTATGCATTAAAGCTGATGAAAGCTTTGAGACACATTGTTATTTTACTACAAATCAAAATAAAACAATACTCACTGGAACATAGACAATATACTGTAACTTTAGTAACAGTGTTTTAAGAAAAGTTTTAGAGATAATGGAGTAAAAGTCCCTGAATTTAAAGAGGAAAGCTTGGAAATAACTGTGTAAAATGCTCCAACCATGAAAGAGAAAGATACAAAGAAAACTGAGCTCCACCCCAGGTAAAGCTCAAACAGATGAACTATAAGAATGAGATTCACCAACAGCCATTCAGTGTGTTTGTTGCATGAACAGCTCTCGGTTTGCTTGAATCACATTTTTGATGCACAGTCCACTGAACTCTGCTTGACTCAGTGTTCTTTCTTTATTAATTGATAATACATGTTGTGGAGAACCGTAACTTTCAACTGGTCTAGTTAAAGGTTTTTTCTCCTGGCACTAAGAAATGCTAACTAAGATGGAGGCGGTGGTCAACAATGAGTTAGTTGTAGACTTTTCCGACCCCCCACAGAAATCGTGACTTCAGGCTACAAAAGCTACTCGCCATCTCCGCTTCTGTTTAAATATATTTACTTAAAGCAGTCTTATTATCGTCGGTTTACTGCAGGATAATGAATAATGAAAGAATAGTAAATAGGGAGGGAGATAGCTTTTATGGGGCATTTCGTTAAACTTTGTCTGGTATCACTAGTTTCACTACCAGGGGTGATAGTAAAAAAATATCCTGAGCCTGAACTTTTTTCCCTGGGAGGAGCCTAAGCCACGGTATATGCCCTGATTAGCGTAATTGTAAAGTGGGATCCGTATTACTTGTATAGCATACTGAGACTACGGATACTACAGCCATACCAGCAAAGGTCAGTCATTATTGTTGAGGAATGCGACCTCTGATGCTGATGTTTGCCTAATTGACCACTGCACTGACATCAGTAGAATTTGCCCTTATATTGTTTACTGTAGAACTGTACGGGTACAACCATGTATTCTGGGTACAGAGCAGTTTCTGAAATTATAACAAGAAATAAAAGGACTGATTTATCATTGTATACTGCTGTAAATTAAATACAGTGAATAACATTTCACAGTAAATAAAAATACATTTATATCAGTATCAATCATCTAATATTCGTAAGTGCTGCTTTAACCCTGAATCATGCAGCATATACATTTAAACTGGTGTAATATGAAAGTTAGCAGTCATACACACAACTGAGTTAGCTTAAATGATGCTAAATCGCGATCATGCTAATAAGTAAAAACGGACTTTCAAAGAGTGTAAATATACACCAGCAGCTAACAACACAATCAGAAGAGGAAAGTAACATGTACACTCTCATTTCACTTCCCTATGAACACAATTTACATCGTCAGTGACTGTTGCACCGCTGTAAACATGTCGAGTGGAGAACGTGAGGAAAAGAAGAGGAACTGCATAACTGCCTTCATAATAAAACCACCTACTTCAAAATAAAAGCATGCATACATAAATGTCCTTTGATTTGAAGAATTCATAACAATTATAATACTCAAAAGTAACTAGTAATTGATTTGTAGCCTAACCATTGACTAAACAGGGCATGAACAACCAGACATTCATTTTTCTGAAACATGCACCATTTATTTTAAATATTTTTTTAAACAGCTGATTTTTTTTTTCTTCCCCAAACACGTTGGTACGCCGGAAATCCGGCGTGGCGCCGGAGCGCTATCAGGCCTGCACTACAGAGCGAAGACGAAATAGAAGGAAACACTGAAACCTTTTAGTAGTTTTTACGGCTGAGAAACTGACCTGTTTATCGGTGGTAGCAGAGGGTGAGTCCGGGTTCTGGTTCTCCTCCATGCTGCTCTTGAAATAGTTCTGCACTGTGAAAAACTACCAGGGCTCTTCTCTTTGTTTCGCGGTTTTTCTTCTTCCTCTGGTTTCTTTATCGGTTGGCAAACTAGTTTAAAGGCGCATTACCGCCACCTACCGGAATAAAATGTGAAACAGCAGATGAGCAGGCAAAAACCCACCTGAGTTCTCAAATTCTCTCTAATAACCCCGTTTCTTCCAAGTACTTGATTTTGTGACTATATTTCAGCATTATATGTTGCTAGCAAAAAGTATTCCCTTATGAATTGTATTTTTTTATTGAGACACATGTTTTCATCTTCTGTTTTTGAATATTTAACCCAGTAATAAGCTGATAAAGGTTTACGAAATAATCGTAATATCTTGATATCAATCTGCATATAAAAAAAATAAAAAATGACATTAGGTGAATTTAACTTGTATGATAGGCAGGTTATTTGTTTATGATTGATTTCTGAGAGAGGAGACAGAGGATCTTTAGCAAGCAGGACATATGTCAGCGAACACCGCTTTCATGTGTAGGGAGAGTCAGAGCCAAGACTTGGACGTGGACCTGGACCATCTGTCCAGATCTCCACTTGGATTACAGTTAAGCAAAATGAGAGAAAAAAGGCAGCCACTAACAGAACGGTAACTAATGGGAAAAAGAAACTTACTGACTTGACTGAACTGAACTAAACTTTCAAGGAAAACAAACAATTTGCATCTGAGGAGGAAATAATGAAGGACTAAATAATAGTATTGAAGTGAATGTGATACTTCCCTGGTTTTAATGAAAGATCTGAAGGTTGGACAATTTAATTTAATCTATTATTTCTGGTTATTTTTTAAATATTGAACGAGCTGTGAAGAAGGGATACATTCAGATTGGTCTATTTTTATTATTATTATGGGCCAAATTTAAGTTAACATGTTAAAAGTAAATTGTGTTGTTTTTTCTTGTGGAGAATAAATGTATTCTTTATATTTTTACTGAGTCACATTTGTCTTGCTTAGCATCCTTTTTAAAAGGGCCTATAGGTACAATACTGGGGTGGATACCTATTTCATTACAAGTAGTGGTTACATCTCCTTTCTATTAAAATAAGTTAATATCTCCATTACCATTTGCTTCATAGTTTGACCAAGTTGTGATGTAAGTACTATTGGTCTGTAATTAGATAGATATAAAGATTATTTCCCCAGTTTCAAAATTCGTACAATAATTGATCATTTTCAGCTTGTGGATTTTTTCCCTGTTCTCCAAACTTTGTTAAACAATGTTAACATTGCTAGGAAAGCACTGTCCTGCATATGAGCTAATATACAACACAAATGCCATATTTTTCTGGTGATGGTCTCTTTAACTCAAACAAACTAAAAGGTAAGTGTTTGGTGCTCTGATGAACGATGCAGGCTTACTACATATAACTTGATTTATTAACCACAGTAAGGAGGATGCAATGTAACATAAATGGCTGCTTAATCTAGCACACTGTGACAGCACTGACAACCTGGTGTTAGAAATCAAATGGTTTTCCTGTCAACTGGTCACTTTTGTTTGTAAGTGTTGGGCCTCTGTCATGGCAACTGCAGATGTTCACTGAGAGAAAATGTAGCTCACTTTGTGAATGCCTAAATATACTTCTATATTTATCATCTAACTGTCGCTGATGGTTTAAGCATTGCTTCTTGTACACATTTCAAAACATGAGTAATATTTTTCATCAAAAGATCATAAGGAATCATAAGCTTTTTACTTTGATTTAAACTGGCAGTTCACAAGTTCTTCTTGTATTTTACTTGCATATATTTACCTATATTACTGATGAAAAAGTTGTGCGTAGATCATTTACAAATAACAAGTCACCATCTGCTGGTCTTTGCTGTCATTCAGAGCTGTATTCAAACAACAAGGATATTAAAACATGTAACCTAATTAGATGCACAACACAAGATACAATAAACTTTTAAAAAATACCAAATGAAACAAGACTGAAATAAAGTCTGAGATATATTTGTACATAAACAGCACTCTCTACAAACAAAGACTTTCTCTAGACAAGAACGTAGTCAAACAGAATCAATCTTTATTTATATTGTACCAAATCACAAAAAAAGGCACTGCACACACAGAGAAGGTCTAGACCGTACTCTTTAAATTTAGCTAAAAGTGACTCAACACTAAAACTAAACACTAAACACTGAACACTAAAACACAAAATGCATGCAAGAAGAACAAAATAAGGAATCCAAGATTCTTTCAAGGCTTCTCTCCAATGGGAATGTGTCGATGTTTTTTTAGGGTACTGTTGTGAGTGAAACTTTTCCCACATTGCTCACAACTGTACGGCTTCTCTCCAGTGTGAATGCGTTGGTGGCTTTTTAGACTACTGCCTTCACTGAAAGTTTTCCCACATTGCTCACAGCTGTACGGCTTCTCTCCAGTGTGAATGCGTTGGTGGCTTTTTAGACTACTGCCTTCACTGAAAGTTTTCCCACATTGCTCACAGCTGTACGGCTTCTCTCCAGTGTGAATGCGTTGGTGGCTTTTTAGACTACTGTTGTGAGTGAAAGTTTTCCCACACTGTTCACAGCTGTACGGCTTCTCTCCAGTGTGAATGCGTTGGTGGATTTTTAGACTACTGCCTTCACTGAAAGTTTTCCCACATTGCTCACAACTGTACGGCTTCTCTCCAGTGTGAATGCGTTGGTGGATTTTTAGACTACTGCCTTCACTGAAAGTTTTCCCACATTCCTCACAGCTGTACGGCTTCTCTCCAGTGTGAATGTGTTGGTGGATTTTGAGACAATCATCTCGATGAAACGTTTTCCCACATTGCTCACAGCTGTACGGCTTCTCTCCAGTGTGAATGCGTTGGTGGATTTTTAGATTACCGGCTTGAGTAAAAGTTTTCCCACATTGCTCACAGCTGTACGGCTTCTCTCCAGTGTGAATGCGTTGGTGGCTTTTTAGACTACTGCCTTCACTGAAAGTTTTCCCACATTCCTCACAGCTGTACGGCTTCTCTCCAGTGTGAATGTGTTGGTGGATTTTGAGACAATCATCTCGATGAAACGTTTTCCCACATTGCTCACAGCTGTACGGCTTCTCTCCAGTGTGAATGCGTTGGTGGATTTTTAGATTACCGGCTTGAGTAAAAGTTTTCCCACATTGCTCACAGCTGTACGGCTTCTCTCCAGTGTGAATGCGTTGGTGGCTTTTTAGATCACTGTTGTGAGTGAAAGTTTTCCCACACTGTTCACAGCTGTACGGCTTCTCTCCAGTGTGAATGCGTTGGTGGCTTTTTAGACTACTGCCTTCACTAAAAGTTTTACCACATTGCTCACAGCTGTATGGCTTCTCTCCAGTGTGAATGCGTTGGTGGCTTTTTAGACTACTGCCTTCACTGAAAGTTTTCCCACATTGTTCACAGCTGTACGGCTTTTCTCCAGTGTGAATGCGTTGGTGGATTTTTAGATTACCGGCTTGAGCAAAAGTTTTTCCACATTGCTCACAGCTGTACGGTTTCTCTCCAGTGTGAATGCGTTGGTGGCTTTTTAGACTACTGTTGTGAGTGAAAGTTTTCCCACACTGTTCACAGCTGTACGGTTTCTCTCCAGTGTGAATGCGTTGGTGGCTTTTTAGATTACTGCCATGAGTGAAAGTCTTCCCACATTCCTCACAGCTGTACGGCTTCTCTCCAGTGTGAATGCGTTGGTGGATTTTTAGACTACTGCCTTCACTGAAAGTTTTCCCACATTGCTCACAGCTGTACGGCTTCTCTCCAGTGTGAATGCGTTGGTGGATTTTTAGACTACTGCCTTCACTGAAAGTTTTCCCACACTGTTCACAGCTGTACGGCTTCTCTCCAGTGTGAATGCGTTGGTGGCTTTTTAGATGACTGCCTTCACTGAAACTTTTCCCACATTGCTCACAGCTGTATGGCTTCTCTCCAGTGTGAATGCGTTGGTGGATTTTTAGACTACTGCCTACACTGAAAGTTTTCCCACATTGTTCACAGCTGTACGGCTTCTCTCCAGTGTGAATGCGTTGGTGGATTTTTAGATTACCGGCTTGAGCAAAAGTTTTTCCACATTGCTCACAGCTGTATGGTTTCTCTCCAGTGTGAATGCGTTGGTGGCTTTTTAGATCACTGTTGTGAGTGAAAGTTTTCCCACACTGTTCACAGCTGTACGGTTTCTCTCCAGTGTGAATGCGTTGGTGCATTTTTAGATTACCGGCTTGAGCAAAAGTTTTTCCACATTGCTCACAGCTGTACGACTTCTGTCCGGTATGAGTTTTCTGGTGACTCTGTAAACACCTGGATGTTGTGAAGGCTTTGTCACAGTGCTGACAGCAGTGCGTTTTGAGTATCTTTCTTCTTTGTTTCTATGACAAACATACAAAGAAAGAGAAAGAAAGAAAGATATTAAGTTAGGTGGGTGAATGTATGGCATTAGATGGTGAAACAAAGGCTCAGCAGGCCAAGGTGTGTCACATCTTACTGATCAGTGTGCCTGCTAATCAGGAACCTGCCTCTGCAGACAAAACACAGCAGTAACAAGAGCAAAGTAGAGGGGTCATTGCAAGGATCCAGGGTTTCTTAAACTTGACCCTGACCAGACTAATTCAGGACATCTTGACCTCTCCTGACCTTTATGTAAACCCATTATTAGTTTTTCCCCATTTAATAAAATAAAATGAGACCATTTACGAACACCTCCAAAACAACAAACAAGACAATCACAAAACTGTAGAGATATTGATATGGACTGTTCATCAGACAAAACCAGACATCTAAATATGATTAAGGTCATAATCAGAGATGGGCTGCTATGATCATCATTAGTTCAAAATATCACAGTAAATGATACTGTCAAATGGCAGAGTCATATTAAGTGGTAGAATCTGATAGTAAATGTTGGGTTTGTTTGTGTGTTTGGTGGGGTAACAGTATATAACTAAGTTTCACTTTGTTGCAAACAAATCTAGAAAATGTTTACTTTTAGTTTGAAGAATTTTCCATCCTCCCACTCATGTGCAGTACACATAGCAAAATTCCTTAATCTGAATGTTGGTTATGTGTGCTAGCCACAGCTAAAGGACAATATCCTGTAATGGCCTGAAACTGATGCAAATCCAGATATTGAGCTAGAAAATGATGAACTGGAAAGAAAACTGCATGACGTTATGATTACCCAGTTAACTATCAAAATGAAACAGACAATACAAACCAATTATAATCTAATAAAAAGCTTAAAACCTGTGATGAAGAAATGGACACTTGTAAGCAGAGGTGGAAAGTAACGAATTACATTACTGTAATTGAGTAGCTTTTTTGTGTACTTGTACTTTTTAAAGTAGTTTTAAAAATCTGTACTTTTACTTTTACTTAAGTATGTTTTGTGTGAAGTATTGTACTTCGCTACATTTTAAATCACATTCGTTACTGAGTAAAAAATGTTGGCCGAATGTTTTTAAAGCAAAGAGTATCGTACAGAATCATTAACCAGCATAATACAATGACTTAACATACATGCAGCCTGTTACACCGGGCAGCTAGCTCTCATAGTGACATATAAACTCTAACACAACACAACAAACTCTAAAAGAAATGTCCATTAGACGTTGTGCTGTCATCTGTCTCACTCTTCGTGTAGGATGAGGCATTGCGCATGATGCGTTCACACGTGAAAAGTTCAGTGTCGGAAATGAGAGAATTGAGCGAAAGGGGCACAGCCTTTTAAACATGGGTACTTAAAAGTTTGGTCTTCTTTGGGTAATGTAAAGAAAAGTTATTGCTCTTGTGACTTTGACCCGTAGTGATTCATAGATATGCAGTATGACTGTTGATTTACAACAGGGTGATTGTAGGACTAGGATCAGAGCTTTAGACGGGCTCAGCTCCTAATGACAATTTGACATTCAATGCCCTGCAAGTGTTTTAAAACCCCCCAATAATCATTCAGTGTTTCCCACACAATATTTAGAGACTATGGAGGGTTTATTATTTATTTTTAGGGGTGCTGAGATCAAATTTAGGGGTGTTAGAAAATCCAAAAAAAAAAAAAGTCTAAAATCGCTCCGGGTTTACAGAATCCACAATTATGCCACCTTCAATTTAATGGTTGTGTTATTTTATTATTTTATGGGATGGTCTTCACTAAAATGACACATATCTCCATAAATGTTTTAAATGTTGTGTGTCAACATATTTTGTCATTGAAGCTGAATTTGTAAATGTATACCCTTATCTTTAATTAAAACAACTAGTTAGAGATTTATGAGCTATCACTTTGTCCTACAGCCGTCCCCCCCCCCACCCCCACCCCCGTTATAAAAGTAACTAAGTAACTTTTACTCAAAGTATTTTTTTAACAAGCAACTTTTTACTTTTACTTGAGTATATTTTAGACCAGTACTTTTACTTGTACTCAAGTAAAATTTCATCAAAGTAGTGGTACTTTTACTTGAGTCAAATATTTCAGTACTCTTTCCACCTCTGCTTGTAAGAACAAAGAAGAGCTGTGTTTTAAGATAAGCTTAGAATATGAACTTATTATGCATTAAAGCTGATGAAAGCTTTGAGACACATTGTTATTTTACTACAAATCAAAATAAAACAATACTCACTGGAACATAGACAATATACTGTAACTTTAGTAACAGTGTTTTAAGAAAAGTTTTAGAGATAATGGAGTAAAAGTCCCTGAATTTAAAGAGGAAAGCTTGGAAATAACTGTGTAAAATGCTCCAACCATGAAAGAGAAAGATACAAAGAAAACTGAGCTCCACCCCAGGTAAAGCTCAAACAGATGAACTATAAGAATGAGATTCACCAACAGCCATTCAGTGTGTTTGTTGCATGAACAGCTCTCGGTTTGCTTGAATCACATTTTTGATGCACAGTCCACTGAACTCTGCTTGACTCAGTGTTCTTTCTTTATTAATTGATAATACATGTTGTGGAGAACCGTAACTTTCAACTGGTCTAGTTAAAGGTTTTTTCTCCTGGCACTAAGAAATGCTAACTAAGATGGAGGCGGTGGTCAACAATGAGTTAGTTGTAGACTTTTCCGACCCCCCACAGAAATCGTGACTTCAGGCTACAAAAGCTACTCGCCATCTCCGCTTCTGTTTAAATATATTTACTTAAAGCAGTCTTATTATCGTCGGTTTACTGCAGGATAATGAATAATGAAAGAATAGTAAATAGGGAGGGAGATAGCTTTTATGGGGCATTTCGTTAAACTTTGTCTGGTATCACTAGTTTCACTACCAGGGGTGATAGAAAAAAAATATCCTGAGCCTGAACTTTTTTCCCTGGGAGGAGCCTAAGCCACGGTATATGCCCTGATTAGCGTAATTGTAAAGTGGGATCCGTATTACTTGTATAGCATACTGAGACTACGGATACTACAGCCATACCAGCAAAGGTCAGTCATTATTGTTGAGGAATGCGACCTCTGATGCTGATGTTTGCCTAATTGAACACTGCACTGACATCAGTAGAATTTGCCCTTATATTGTTTACTGTAGAACTGTACGGGTACAACCATGTATTCTGGGTACAGAGCAGTTTCTGAAATTATAACAAGAAATAAAAGGACTGATTTATCATTGTATACTGCTGTAAATTAAATGCAGTGAATAACATTTCACAGTAAATAAAAATACATTTATATCAGTATCAATCATCTAATATTCGTAAGTGCTGCTTTAACCCTGAATCATGCAGCATATACATTTAAACTGGTGTAATATGAAAGTTAGCAGTCATACACACAACTGAGTTAGCTTAAATGATGCTAAATCGCGATCATGCTAATAAGTAAAAACGGACTTTCAAAGAGTGTAAATATACACCAGCAGCTAACAACACAATCAGAAGAGGAAAGTAACATGTACACTCTCATTTCACTTCCCTATGAACACAATTTACATCGTCAGTGACTGTTGCACCGCTGTAAACATGTCGAGTGGAGAACGTGAGGAAAAGAAGAGGAACTGCATAACTGCCTTCATAATAAAACCACCTACTTCAAAATAAAAGCATGCATACATAAATGTCCTTTGATTTGAAGAATTCATAACAATTATAATACTCAAAAGTAACTAGTAATTGATTTGTAGCCTAACCATTGACTAAACAGGGCATGAACAACCAGACATTCATTTTTCTGAAACATGCACCATTTATTTTAAATATTTTTTTAAACAGCTGATTTTTTTTTTCTTCCCCAAACACGTTGGTACGCCGGAAATCCGGCGTGGCGCCGGAGCGCTATCAGGCCTGCACTACAGAGCGAAGACGAAATAGAAGGAAACACTGAAACCTTTTAGTAGTTTTTACGGCTGAGAAACTGACCTGTTTATCGGTGGTAGCAGAGGGTGAGTCCGGGTTCTGGTTCTCCTCCATGCTGCTCTTGAAATAGTTCTGCACTGTGAAAAACTACCAGGGCTCTTCTCTTTGTTTCGCGGTTTTTCTTCTTCCTCTGGTTTCTTTATCGGTTGGCAAACTAGTTTAAAGGCGCATTACCGCCACCTACCGGAATAAAATGTGAAACAGCAGATGAGCAGGCAAAAACCCACCTGAGTTCTCAAATTCTCTCTAATAACCCCGTTTCTTCCAAGTACTTGATTTTGTGACTATATTTCAGCATTATATGTTGCTAGCAAAAAGTATTCCCTTATGAATTGTATTTTTTTATTGAGACACATGTTTTCATGTTCTGTTTTTGAATATTTAACCCAGTAATAAGCTGATAAAGGTTTACGAAATAATCGTAATATCTTGATATCAATCTGCATATAAAAAAAATAAAAAATGACATTAGGTGAATTTAACTTGTATGATAGGCAGGTTATTTGTTTATGATTGATTTCTGAGAGAGGAGACAGAGGATCTTTAGCAAGCAGGACATATGTCAGCGAACACCGCTTTCATGTGTAGGGAGAGTCAGAGCCAAGACTTGGACGTGGACCTGGACCATCTGTCCAGATCTCCACTTGGATTACAGTTAAGCAAAATGAGAGAAAAAAGGCAGCCACTAACAGAACGGTAACTAATGGGAAAAAGAAACTTACTGACTTGACTGAACTGAACTAAACTTTCAAGGAAAACAAACAATTTGCATCTGAGGAGGAAATAATGAAGGACTAAATAATAGTATTGAAGTGAATGTGATACTTCCCTGGTTTTAATGAAAGATCTGAAGGTTGGACAATTTAATTTAATCTATTATTTCTGGTTATTTTTTAAATATTGAACGAGCTGTGAAGAAGGGATACATTCAGATTGGTCTATTTTTATTATTATTATGGGCCAAATTTAAGTTAACATGTTAAAAGTAAATTGTGTTGTTTTTTCTTGTGGAGAATAAATGTATTCTTTATATTTTTACTGAGTCACATTTGTCTTGCTTAGCATCCTTTTTAAAAGGGCCTATAGGTACAATACTGGGGTGGATACCTATTTCATTACAAGTAGTGGTTACATCTCCTTTCTATTAAAATAAGTTAATATCTCCATTACCATTTGCTTCATAGTTTGACCAAGTTGTGATGTAAGTACTATTGGTCTGTAATTAGATAGATATAAAGATTATTTCCCCAGTTTCAAAATTCGTACAATAATTGATCATTTTCAGCTTGTGGATTTTTTCCCTGTTCTCCAAACTTTGTTAAACAATGTTAACATTGCTAGGAAAGCACTGTCCTGCATATGAGCTAATATACAACACAAATGCCATATTTTTCTGGTGATGGTCTCTTTAACTCAAACAAACTAAAAGGTAAGTGTTTGGTGCTCTGATGAACGATGCAGGCTTATACATATAACTTGATTTATTAACCACAGTAAGGAGGATGCAATGTAACATAAATGGCTGCTTAATCTAGCACACTGTGACAGCACTGACAACCTGGTGTTAGAAATCAAATGGTTTTCCTGTCAACTGGTCACTTTTGTTTGTAAGTGTTGGGCCTCTGTCATGGCAACTGCAGATGTTCACTGAGAGAAAATGTAGCTCACTTTGTGAATGCCTAAATATACTTCTATATTTATCATCAAACTGTCGCTGATGGTTTAAGCATTGCTTCTTGTACACATTTCAAAACATGAGTAATATTTTTCATCAAAAGATCATAAGGAATCATAAGCTTTTTACTTTGATTTAAACTGGCAGTTCACAAGTTCTTCTTGTATTTTACTTGCATATATTTACCTATATTACTGATGAAAAAGTTGTGCGTAGATCATTTACAAATAACAAGTCACCATCTGCTGGTCTTTGCTGTCATTCAGAGCTGTATTCAAACAACAAGGATATTAAAACATGTAACCTAATTAGATGCACAACACAAGATACAATAAACTTTTAAAAAATACCAAATGAAACAAGACTGAAATAAAGTCTGAGATATATTTGTACATAAACAGCACTCTCTACAAACAAAGACTTTCTCTAGACAAGAACGTAGTCAAACAGAATCAATCAATCTTTATTTATATTGTACCAAATCACAAAAAAAGGCACTGCACACACAGAGAAGGTCTAGACCGTACTCTTTAAATTTAGCTAAAAGTGACTCAACACTAAAACTAAACACTAAACACTAAACACTAAAACACAAAATGCATGCAAGAAGAACAAAATAAGGAATCCAAGAAAACTTTGTACATTTTGAAGTCAAATGCATGCATCATTCTGGTGCACTCAGGGCAATCTAGAGTGGAGCTTTGTTGAGGTCTTGAACTGCGTGATACTATCATAATGAGTAAAACATTTCCCACATTGCTAACACCTGTGCGGCTTCTCTCCAGTGTGAATGCGTTGGTGGCTTTTTAGACTACTGTTGTGAGTGAAAGTTTTCCCACACTGTTCACAGCTGTACGGCTTCTCTCCAGTGTGAATGCGTTGGTGGATTTTTAGACTACTGCCTTCACTGAAAGTTTTCCCACATTGCTCACAGCTGTACGGCTTCTCTCCAGTGTGAATGCGTTGGTGGCTTTTTAGATCACTGTTGTGAGTGAAAGTTTTCCCACACTGTTCACAGCTGTACGGTTTCTCTCCAGTGTGAATGCGTTGGTGGCTTTTTAGACTACTGCCTTCACTGAAAGTTTTACCACATTGCTCACAGCTGTACGGCTTCTCTCCAGTGTGAATGCGTTGGTGGATTTTTAGATTACTGTTGTGAGTAAAAGTTTTCCCACATTGTTCACAGCTGTACGGCTTCTCTCCAGTGTGAATGCGTTGGTGGATTTTTAGACTACCGGCTTGAGTAAAAGTTTTCCCACATTGTTCACAGCTGTACGGCTTTTCTCCAGTGTGAATGCGTTGGTGGATTTTTAGATTACCGGCTTGAGCAAAAGTTTTTCCACATTGCTCACAGCTGTACGGCTTCTCTCCAGTGTGAGTTTTCTGGTGACTCTGTAAACACCTGGATGTTGTGAAGGCTTTGTCACAGTGCTGACAGCAGTGCGTTTTGAGTATCTTTCTTCTTTGTTTCTATGACAAACATACAAAGAAAGAGAAAGAAAGAAAGATATTAAGTTAGGTGGGTGAATGTATGGCATTAGATGGTGAAACAAAGGCTCAGCAGGCCAAGGTGTGTCACATCTTACTGATCAGTGTGCCTGCTAATCAGGAACCTGCCTCTGCAGACAAAACACAGCAGTAACAAGAGCAAAGTAGAGGGGTCATTGCAAGGATCCAGGGTTTCTTAAACTTGACCCTGACCAGACTAATTCAGGACATCTTGACCTCTCCTGACCTTTATGTAAACCCATTATTAGTTTTTCCCCATTTAATAAAATAAAATGAGACCATTTACGAACACCTCCAAAACAACAAACAAGACAATCACAAAACTGTAGAGATATTGATATGGACTGTTCATCAGACAAAACCAGACATCTAAATATGATTAAGGTCATAATCAGAGATGGGCTGCTATGATCATCATTAGTTCAAAATATCACAGTAAATGATACTGTCAAATGGCAGAGTCATATTAAGTGGTAGAATCTGATAGTAAATGTTGGGTTTGTTTGTGTGTTTGGTGGGGTAACAGTATATAACTAAGTTTCACTTTGTTGCAAACAAATCTAGAAAATGTTTACTTTTAGTTTGAAGAATTTTCCATCCTCCCACTCATGTGCAGTACACATAGCAAAATTCCTTAATCTGAATGTTGGTTATGTGTGCTAGCCACAGCTAAAGGACAATATCCTGTAATGGCCTGAAACTGATGCAAATCCAGATATTGAGCTAGAAAATGATGAACTGGAAAGAAAACTGCATGACGTTATGATTACCCAGTTAACTATCAAAATGAAACAGACAATACAAACCAATTATAATCTAATAAAAAGCTTAAAACCTGTGATGAAGAAATGGACACTTGTAAGCAGAGGTGGAAAGTAACGAATTACATTACTGTAATTGAGTAGCTTTTTTGTGTACTTGTACTTTTTAAAGTAGTTTTAAAAATCTGTACTTTTACTTTTACTTAAGTATGTTTTGTGTGAAGTATTGTACTTCGCTACATTTTAAATCACATTCGTTACTGAGTAAAAAATGTTGGCCGAATGTTTTTAAAGCAAAGAGTATCGTACAGAATCATTAACCAGCATAATACAATGACTTAACATACATGCAGCCTGTTACACCGGGCAGCTAGCTCTCATAGTGACATATAAACTCTAACACAACACAACAAACTCTAAAAGAAATGTCCATTAGACGTTGTGCTGTCATCTGTCTCACTCTTCGTGTAGGATGAGGCATTGCGCATGATGCGTTCACACGTGAAAAGTTCAGTGTCGGAAATGAGAGAATTGAGCGAAAGGGGCACAGCCTTTTAAACATGGGTACTTAAAAGTTTGGTCTTCTTTGGGTAATGTAAAGAAAAGTTATTGCTCTTGTGACTTTGACCCATAGTGATTCATAGATATGCAGTATGACTGTTGATTTACAACAGGGTGATTGTAGGACTAGGATCAGAGCTTTAGACGGGCTCAGCTCCTAATGACAATTTGACATTCAATGCCCTGCAAGTGTTTTAAAACCCCCCAATAATCATTCAGTGTTTCCCACACAATATTTAGAGACTATGGAGGGTTTATTATTTATTTTTAGGGGTGCTGAGATCAAATTTAGGGGTGTTAGAAAATCCAAAAAAAAAAAAAGTCTAAAATCGCTCCGGGTTTACAGAATCCACAATTATGCCACCTTCAATTTAATGGTTGTGTTATTTTATTATTTTATGGGATGGTCTTCACTAAAATGACACATATCTCCATAAATGTTTTAAATGTTGTGTGTCAACATATTTTGTCATTGAAGCTGAATTTGTAAATGTATACCCTTATCTTTAATTAAAACAACTAGTTAGAGATTTATGAGCCATCTAGTGTGACACAGCCTGATCCTCCTCACTACCAGCAGCAGTGAATCTGAGCAGCAGAGGGAGGAGGAGTGTAAAGACCTGCATCCTTTTTTAAATAGTAGTATGTGTTCGTCATCCTTACTAATGTAAAATTTTAACTGCGGCAGTGCGGCTTTTGAAAGCATATCGAGGTAACACGAAAAGATCACACAGGACAAATTTTTCTTCAAAAGCCTTGTTCTGTGTCCAAGTGGTGGCTTCATTATGAAGTTTCTCCTTGTCTCCCTCTCCTCTTTCATCTAGATAGGAGCCATGGACCACCAAAAGCAGCAGCAGCAGCAGCAGCTGGGGTCCACAGCCCTTGGTTTGTCTAAGCAGCTCAAGGTGGATTTGCCCCCAGAGGAGACTACCACTGCCACCATTAATATCAACCACCTGCTCATTTCCATGGAGAAGAACAGTGAGGTGAGATAGAGGCCTGCAAATATTCCAATACCTACAAGTCATATTTTTAAATAGCAATTTACTAGTCTTTAAACAGCAATACAACTAAAACACAAATGCAATGTTCCAACAAACTTTGGATATTTTATAAAAAGTATTCAGCAGAATGAACTTGTCTGTCAATTACACTTGATGGCCAAAAGCTCTCATATTATGGCTAACTTAAAATTTGAGCATAAGATACTTTTCAGGCATACATGCTTAATTTTGTAAGGGATGACTAGTATTTTGCATGTGCGGACCTCAATTGCAGGGCCAGACCCCCCCTAAAAAGTCAGAAGATCAGGAGGAGGGAGAGAAGACAGACGAGGCAGAGGAGGTAAGTGTTGCACATAAAGAGTGATGCCACAGATGCAAGCAGGTACTCAAATTGGGGGAGAGAGAATGACAGAGAAAACAAAACATTTTAGTTACACAAAGAAAAATTTAATAGTGCACCCGGTTGGACAGTTAAACATTTTATTTGTAAAATTCGTTTGATATTGATTCAGTGACATATTGTCACATTGAATGACAATTAAATTGGGTCTTGAAATGAAGTTTGAAGAGAAAAGAGACAGTTGATACTGGGAGAGAGATAGAGCATTTATTTGTGTTTAAAGTTATTTTAAAATGATTAAAGGGATAGTTGGGGTTTTTTGACAAAAAAACCCAAAAACTATAACATTTTTTCTTTTTTAATTGACTTCTAAGATTCTGACTTTGGCCTGTCCTTATGAGGTACTGAGTGGAGAGTAATGAGGGGGGAAAAATGTTTTTACTTTGACATAAGGCTTCAACTTAAACAATTCAGAGGGTCTGAATACTTACCACTATATATATTATACTTTTTGGTTGTTACACAGCTGGTTCTTTATTTGTTTCTTATTATAGTATATTTTTCTTTGTATCAGTGAAAGCTCAATTTTTATTAATAGTTATTGTTTTTATATGCTATAGATCTATCTTAACACAATGTAAAAAATGATAATTCTGCAATTGGAAATTGTATTTCAGAGTATGTTTTTGGTTACTCTTCCAGGAAATGGACCAGTGCCCTTCAGACCCAGATGTTCCTCCGCTGAAGAGAACTGAGAGTGTCTTTGTAAGTTTGCAGACAAACCAGTATGAATTTTGAAATCATTTTCGATGTAAGTAATTTAAAACTGTAGTAGGCAAATCTTTATTTTTTTTCAAATGCCTAAACAAGAATCAAAGGCAATATTAAAAATGTCATGTTAGTATTTTGCAAAAACGAACTTTGCCTACCCATGCTTTTTCTTTTGCTCCGCCATTTCTTCAACTTCTGATGTTGACAGTGTTGTTCTGATGTTTGTCTTTCTGTCTGTCTATATTTCTTTCTTCAATAAAGTTTTGAAAACCAATGAAGATCAAGAGAGATGCTCTAAAGGGTTTGTCAATTACACTCTCTGTTAGACGGACGCACTAATGTGACGAAGGCCTACTATGCATCCTATGGACACATGCAGGATATGAGCTGTGTGTTTCTCTGAGATGGCCTTTTGTTTAATTTCACAGTAATTGTTTAAGTTCTCTGAAAATGACTACAATAAAACTGAAATATACTCACTGTTAGAAATGTTCCTGTAAAAAAACAGTAAACAACTGGCAGCAGGGTTGCCATTATGTTAGTTAACCTACATGTTTAAAAATACATTTAATGTACGTATGTGTGGTGTGCTGTGTAATTAATAATAATAATAATAATAATAATAAACTTTAATTTTGAAACTGTACAACCTCTCATGTCTTTCCTTAAGGTTTATGGTTCATAAAGTGTCATTTCATACTTGTGTTGCATGTATTGTAAATAAACCAGAACTTAGCTCAGTGGGTACAGCACCCGTCACATGTGTTGAGGCTACAGTCCTCGTTGCAGGTTCAAATCCCAACAAATATACTTGATCAAAAAATAAAAAAGTGCTTGCTCATATGCTGTAAATAAAGCAGTCAGAGATGTTTTTCATATTTAAAAAAGTATTTATTTATTTAAACAAACACACACACATATGGAAAATAAAAAAAATGAAACTATTATAAATATTTAAAAAAAACACACACACACACACATTAGTGTTGATGCGCCATTTTGGCGCTGCTCTTTTGTGCTAGCCAGACCTCAATACTTAGACCACTCCACAGAGCACAAAAGTGCTCTCCGTCATAGCAACTGTGGCCGTAGGCTTTTAGTTTAGGAAGGCCACACAAACTGCACACTTTGGAGCGGCTCCTCTCTGCTGCCGCCCTGTCGGCCGCCTCTGAGCGCAGCCACTGACTGGCAGTGAGCCCTCCAGCGGCAGGGTCCTCTGCCTGGCAGAACTGTTTCCCCCAAAAATAAGCATGGCCATGCTCAAATTTTCTGGCCTGGCCACAGATTTCACAAGGTGACCCGGGAGGTGGAGCAGGCCCACTGGATCGCCTCTCTGCCAGAATCCTTTGATTATCCTCCGCCTTCTTCCGCCTCCTCCACACCGTCATCCTGCTGGGGGGCCTGGGACCTGCTGCTGCTGCTGCTGGTGGTGGTGCTGCAGTGCTGTCGTCCTCCTGCTCCTCCTCCTCCTCCTCCTCCTCCTCCTCCACAGGAGCTTGCCACTCGGAGTACGCCTCTGCCTCCGCCTCTGCCTCCATCCAGTTCCTTTTCCTCTTCTTCAGAGGCAGAGGCGGTGATGTGGTCGCTGCTGGAGAGGGTGGAGGTGAAGGGGAGGTCGATGACCCAGACAAGGAGTACACTACCCAAATAGACAGAAAAAGACAACACGTCAGTCATGAGGTCAACAGAAATGCGGCGAGTGAATTTGACAGTGTGAATCATCACGCACCTTCAAAATCTTTGTCCTCCTCCTCCTCCTTCACCACCACCTCCACCACCTCCTCCTCCTCCTCCTTCACCACCACCTCCTCCTCCTCCTCCTTCACCACCACCTCCACCACCTCCTCCTCCTCCTCCTCCTCCTTCACCACCACCTCCACCACCTCCTCCTCCTCCTCCTTCACCACCACCTCCACCTCCACCACCTCCTCCACCTCCTCCTTCACCACCACCACCACCACCACCTCCACCACCTCCTCCTCCTCCTCCTCCTCCTTCACCACCACCTCCACCACCTCCTCCTCCTCCTCCTTCACCACCACCTCCTCCTCCTCCTCCTTCACCACCACCTCCACCACCTCCTCCTCCTCCTCCTCCTCCTTCACCACCACCTCCACCACCTCCTCCTCCTCCTCCTTCACCACCACCTCCACCTCCACCACCTCCTCCACCTCCTCCTTCACCACCACCACCACCTCCACCTCCACCACCTCCTCCTCCTCCTCCTTCACCACCACCTCCTGCTCCTCCTCCTTCTCTGCATTCACTGATTGAGTGAAGAGTGTCAGAGTGTCCATTTCTATGTAAAGACATTGAAATATGTGACAATTACAAATACAGACAACAAATACAAACTCACTCACTCTTTTACTACTACTACTATTACTCATACTCACTGTTGCTTGTTCTGTACTTCTTCTACGTCCTTCAGTCCTTCTGTCCTTCCAGCTGTGCTAGGCTGAGCGCCAGGTAAGGGGTGCTGCTCACAGGAGTGGGTTGGGCAAATCATGTGGGAGGACCAATTTGGCCAATCTCCTGAGAGCTCAGCTCACACCTCACCCTCCCACCCACCGACCCACCGACCCACCACTCCCCCCCCCCAAAACCACCCACCCAC